>JAQGBT010000138.1:0-77798 GCA_034698585.1 Disparrhopalites patrizii
GAATAACCCACATCGGAAATAAGCATATACCTGAGGATTATCCAGGTATATCAGGGATGAATATTTTTGATCTGGATTCCTATACCAGATCTTGTTCCTTACTAGGATTACTATATAGGGGGCGCTCGGAACGTTCTGAACTAACTTTCGGATCAATTCACCCCGAAAAAATGCCCAAGGATTATAGAATCCTGGGAACTCCGCGTACCCATTATTAGGGAACTTAATGACGAACACATCGACATTACTAAAATTATTACATGACCTGTACTTCAACAAAAAAATTGCCTCAAAATTTGTTTCAATGATCTAAAATCACCCTCTGTAAAGGGTTAAGGAGAGGTCCCGAGGCAGCTTTAACAAGGAGTAAACAGGAATAATAATAACTGACTCAGTTATGTTTTTGAGGACGGCAAGAGACATGCTTCTTGAAAGAAATAACAAGTGCGGAGGAGATAAGGGGAAATAATGCTGACTATACAACAGTCTCACCGTGGGTCAGAGCGGCGGTAGAGGGAAATCAGGCTGGAATATCATAATAGAAGGGATACACATGGTAGACATGGCGATGATGGGAAAAACAATAATACAAGAAAGTGTATTTAAAGGATTTAAATTGAGACAAAATTTTTTCATGTTTGGGAAGACACCTTTTCTCTGTCTCACCTTGTCCTTCCATTCTATCTTCTCCACTTTTTGATATTTCTCTCATGTTGTCTCTCTTTCTTTCTCTGTACGCCTTTTCCTGGCTGTCTCCTTTCTCATCTTTTTGCCTCCTTCTGCCTTTCTCTCTTTCCATTTCTGCCTCTTTCTCCCTTTCAATTTCTGTCTTTCTCTCTTTCAATTTCTGCCTTTCTCTATTTCAATTTCTGCCTCTTTCTCTCTCTCAATTTCTGTCTTTCTCTCCCCCAATTTCTGTCTCTTTCTCTTTTCCAAATTCTGTCTTTCTCTCTTTCAATTTCTGCCTCTTTCTCTCTCTCAATTCCTGTCTTTCTCTCACCCAATTTCTGCCTCTTTCTCTCTATCAATTTCTGCCTCTTTCTGTCTTCCAATTTCTGCATCTTTCTGTTTCAATTTCTGCCTCTTTCTGTCTTCCAATTTCTGCATCTTTCTCTTTCGATTTCTGCCTCTTTCTCTCTTTCAATTTCTGCATCTTTCTCTTTCGATTTCTGCATCTTTCTCTCTTTCAATTTCTGCATCTTTCTCTCTTTCAATTTCTGCATCTTTCTCTCTTTCAATTTCTGCATCTTTCTCTTTCGATTTCTGCCTCTTTCTCCCTTTCAATTTGCCTCTTTCTCTTTCGATTTCAGTCTCTTTCTCTTTCGATTTCAGTCTCTTTCTCTTTCAATTTCTGTCTCTTTCGCTTTCAACTCCTGCCTCTTTCTCTATTTCAATTTCTGCCTCTTTCTCTCTTCCAATTTCTACTTCTTTCTCGTTCGATTTTGTCTGTTTCTGTCTTTCCATGTCTGCCTCTTTCTCTCGCTTTCTGTCTGTCACTTCCGTTTATCTTATCGTCCCTTCCTCGCTTAGTTATATTATATTAATCTTTCTTCCCTCCCTTTATTTTCCGCCTAATTTCTCTCTCCCCTTGCCTTTCTGTCACTCAACCTTTCCTAAACTCAGTGGGTTGTTGGTGTTTCCAAATTTCCGATCCTTCTCCGTATGTCACTTCTGCGGAAGCTGTTTTACACACTCACAAGAAACAAGGAAATAACGGGCTAGAAAGCTCACCTCCAATTTTTTCCCCCACATTTCTCCTCCGCATAAGTATATCAGGTGTGAAAAGGGGAAGACGCACAAAAATGTCAATTTCCCCCCCTCTCTCCGCTCATCAAGCACATAGTTACAAGTGTATAAAGGGGTATAGGTTTCTACAACGTAATGAAGTAAAGAAAAACACAATTTCTTAGAAAAAAACTGTGGACAACCAAGAAAAAAATGTTGATGAATTGACTATAAAAGTGAAGGAGGTAAAAAAAAAGGGGTTGAAAAAAAAAATAGTGCTTTTTATGGCAAGTTTTTGACTCAAACTTGACTTTTCCTCTTGAACGTGTTGTGCACTGTGAATCAGTCGACCAACTATAGTTCCACTCACTCAAGCATAAGAATAAAACAGTCAAGAGAGCAAAAAAAAAAGGCACATTATTAGTCCTATTAAAACAGAGTCACATAAGGCGAATGGCATCTATATACCTTGTACGTTATATATGCTATATGGAGGCAAATACATATGTAAAAAAAAAGAATTGACGATAAAAGTTTATAAGCATCATTATCAACCCTTTAAAGCCATTACCCTTCCAGTACACACATGTCCCAAGCGCGGGCATATAATTAGAAAGTGAATGACTGACTATACGTTAGTGTGTGCATGTCTTTTGCGAGGGAAGTCCAACTAGATCTCGGTATGTTCAATGTGCTACAAAAAAAGAGGAAAAAAGGCAAGACTTTTAATCTGCTATATAGCTAAACACTTTATTTTTAAATAAATACGCTTCTGTTTAAGCCCAAGTCATTTACTTACGAGCAGGGGCAAACCTCACATTCTCTCATCTGCAGACGGGGGAAGTCATACACAATAAAGGCAGTTCCTCTCCTGATCTTTCACATATGTAAACCCTTTTTTGATGTTGCTAATAGCAAATTACACGCTTTTTAAAGCTACAAAAAAAAAAATGCTCGTAAGAAGAGATCATCACACTTGCGTGAACAAACGGACTTTTTCGTTGAGGAGGAGAAAAAAGGAACATTGAAAAATTAGCACGTTGTACTAATATTTTTTTTTTAATAGATACTTTTTTTTCCATAGAAAAATCCGTAATTGTAAGTAACACCTGAGGAAAAGGGTTAAATGAAGGTATATTTACCCAGCGTTATCTCCTCCTTTTTTGACCGCACTAACTACCAATAATCACCTTTAATCTCCGGAAATTACAATGCACGATCTTTTCGTAAGTAAAAAGGAAACCAAAAATCTACAAAAAAAAGTTATCCCCGACTACGATTACAGGCACATGCATAAAAGTGTATGTTGTAACAATGAAAGACTTGCACAAAAATTTGTAATTAAGATGTACTTACGTAATCATTATAATAATATCTTTTACACGCTTTTCGACTTCATAAAAGCTAACAACAGTATACAATAGATATTTTTACAGTTGTTGGCTTCCTCGCTTTATTTTTTTGTAATAAACGCAATATTTCTGATTCAAAGGCTCAAATTCTATTTGTGGACTACTTCATTTCCCAACTTATCTTTGTGTTCGCATACATAATAATGACATCTAAGCCCTTTTTTTTTTTTACTTGTCAATAACAATAATTTAATTGTTTAATAACTGGCTGAGACAGCATATGTCGGGATGTGTAAATTACCCATTAAATTAATTATTATTACTACTTGAGCTGAGCAAACACCATTCATTTCGTCATTGACACTTGTCAACTTCTGCTCCTTTTCCATCTTTGAAGGAGCCATTTCCTCATGGGGCTTTGTTCATTATCCAACGTCGGCTGTCCATTATCTGTCGTCGTAATTACGAGAGAGTGCAACGTTTTCTCCGACGGAATGTCACCGGTCACAATTCCTGGCGATTTTTAGGCCTCAAATCAACGGAGGTTTTCTGAAAAAATGCAAAGCATTTACTTAATTGTGATTCCAGTAATTCCTAAATCAGTAAATTACGAAAAATGCTTCCGAAGAAATTGTTCGTAAATTTTAGTAAAAACTGTTTTTGCGGATAAAACAGTCGAAAGAAGCATTACTGTTGCTATTTCCTAAATGTGGCCATTGCCATCTGTCGGGGAACCAAATGGTGACAGTTCCCACGCGTTGAGAAGAAGCCTTCCGCCTTCCCGCGCCAACACATTCAAAGGGCGGGACGTCAGAAACGTTCCATTCCACAGCAGCCCGCACGTTCCAGTGCTTAACCTGGAATGATCACTTTAATTGCCCATCGTGCAAAAAATATTCACTGGAATCACAATTCGCCAACTCAGTTCCATTTCCAGCATGCAAGGAAAGATGGGATATTCATTAATTTTGAAGTTGATGACTTACGTGGACGAATAATTCTATGCAAAGTACAGGATCCGTTCGAGGGGTCAAAGATGAAATTTTGGTGTGGTATATATACTGGGACTGGGAAACTGGACAAATGTAGTGGCTTCGGCCCTACGTATACTAAAATTGGAACGATACAGAGAAGATTAGCATGGCCCCTGCGCAAGGATGACACGCAAAATCGTGAAGCGTTCCACATTTTTTTGACCTTTTCATTTTGCATATTTCTTTGACCCAAGCCATGCCTCGGACAGTTTGCTATTTATTTTTGCCTATTACAATATCGTTTCAACATTCATTTTAAAGAGCTGTGAGTTCTCGGTACACCTCTGGAATAGCCATGCTGCATAGGTAAATGTTTTGGCCGTTTAATGATTAGCAAGGAAATGTTGGGGGTAAAGGAGCAACAACATCACCAACAGGTCAAGACTTTTTTGAACCACAAAATTTTTGTCCGTAGTCCTACTTCCTCTTCGACTAATTTTTTTTAATATTCTGATTTTTGTTGCTTTGGAAGCGAGTAATACTGCATTTATTGTATGAAAGTGCATTTGAAGTCTTTAAACATCTTTATTTTCTCAGGAAGATACTCTGATCGTCTGATCGATGTTGTCTGAAGGTGTCTTTATTCAACTTTAGATCTGGAATCTTGTATCTGCCATTATAATTTAGGTATAGATGTTCATTCGTTCAATGAACTTCAGTTCAGGTCGTCACTTTGCCTATATATAATACATATATATGTATACACATCTATACACATTTGTATATTCCTTATATTGTAGCAATGTATCTACATAAACTATTAAATATACAATGTCTTATTATTATTATTAATTAATTACTCTGCCTTCAGTTATCTATCTATCGAAACGCCATCTAAAACTTAAAGTGAACTTCGAATTCGAAGACAGCTTTTTTTTTGTGTTCAATAAATAATCTTTCTTTGAAAAATCTTGAAATTTTTCTTGAAGTTTTCATACATACATACGAACACAACACCTGAAGGAAAATCAACGTTTGCTTTTACGGGAGCAAGAGCAAATAAACGGATACTATTTAACTATTTACTAATACAATACACATGCAACAAGGACATAATTCTAATTAATTGGACTTGATCTTACAAATACATACAAAATACCTCCAGGTGTAATTGCCATTATTATATTTTATCCGTTTGCCATTGCATTTCATTGTAAATTGTAGTGCTTTTTTAATTTTTCTCATTGAGATCTCTTTGTTCACTCACGGCGTCCAGGATAAACAAAAACAAAGTTCCAGAAGTGCTACTCGACTACAAGAAAGACGCTACTTTGTTACTTCAATTGTTTCGTGGCACTGCCATTTGGCTAAAAAATTACAATGGCCACCAAGTTCCGGGCCGGTTGCAGTGGAAGCGGGGATTTGATGACGGCGGAAGAGTTATTTGAAATATTAATTATGATCATGCCAGAAGGTTAGTTCCAAGTTCTAACAGGTCCAATAGTTCTAATTCCGGTAGAACTTCTAAACTTGTTATTACTTTAATGCTAACGCTGATTACTCATTGTCCATACTTCATGACGAAATATTTACCGGATGTTAATGATTAATGACGTTACACTATACTAAACACGTCAACACGACATAAAAGCTCGTATTAACTGTAATTACTAATTACATATACACGTGTGCTCCTAAGCTCCTATTCTCGCTTCACCCTGGGCTCGTTTTCTGGCCGTTGTGGAACCCAATAGTTTTTAATTTCATCTTTTGAGAACCGAATACAATTAACACACATACTTACCTGCAGGTGTAAGGTATTCTGACTTCTGACATTGACCAGATCTGAATGTTTTATAGCGGAGGTGTTAAAATCTACGTTTATTAAATGGGTAGCCCTGCCGGAGGAGATGAAAACCGGGGTAGAATCAAGATTGGAAAATCTAACAGCAACTCCTTTCCCCACCACGACGAAAGGTGGGTTCCAATCATTTGCTCCTAGACAATAGCAGTAAATATAAGAAAAATTGATTAAGTTTGTGACTTAAGAGCTAATCAACTAAAACATGGAAATTCCTGCAATTGAAAATTTAATCGTTACAATTTTGTAAACAGAAGTCAACATTCATAAAGGCTATTCTATGAGTCGAATTCTCCTTCGAGTTTTTAGTGAATGGAGCCGAATACAAGACACTTTAGGTGACTCATTGGTTTTTCGTATGTCTTCTACTTATTCTCTTCTACTTCTCTCAACTTTCCAGACATGATACAATATTTATTGTTGCATTCAGAAAATGAAAATAATGCGGTTTTGTTGACAAATTGCGACAAAACAAGCTTGAAATACATAATATGTAAAGGTTATATGCATGCTTAACTCAATTTCAAATTCCATTTTGAATCAACAAGTGTCCGTGTGTATCAAGGTGCCCCAGGGATCCAGCCAGGCTTTACAGCCTTGCCCAAGCGGCTTGAGGTGGACATCTCCGTGATGATCAAATGCTTGCAGGAAGTCTTTGAGCATGTTGTCCGGGAAAAGGCGGAGTACAATAAAAGGAGAGTTTTGAATAAAACGAAAATTAGTCGACAAGAACCGGAAAAAATGTTTATGGAAGCCGAGATAGGATGCAATGCTAAATTTTTATCCAGTCCGACAACAACCCCGATTAGAGCTTGCCTGTCGGACACGGCTGTGACAGCCGTGGCTTTGTCCCCTGCCGGGGATCATGTTCTCACTCCACCTGGACAAGCACAAACCTCCATTCAGCTCTTTTCACCCCTCTCCCCAAGTTTGCTGGAGAAAGCTGGACCAAAGTCCAACCAACTTTTCCCAAGTGATAATAAAGAACTGGCAAAATTAATTGAAAATCATTTACTTTCGGAAGATTCGGATGACACTGGAGTGGAGACGTCCTATGACACCGAAGAAGATGTTTTGGGGGAGGATGATCCCGATTTACTCAAGTATTTAACCAATGTCAATCAAGGTCACAGCAGTGAGGAAGAGGATGACGAGGAGGAAGCATCCAGTGATTAGGAGGCTCAGACGAGGGTCAGGATCAGGATTTCAGGATTCAGCATTCCTGGTTCAATTCATTTTTTTTTTATCTTTTTAGGTAAGTAAACCGTACAAACATATACATAACGTGATCCGCCATTCCAGAATTTCTACAAATAATAACATAATGCCTAAGTGCAGATGAGGAAATTTCAAGTGTCTTTGATTGAAAAACAACTCCTACCATATTTAATACCGGTGATGTGTAGAAGTCTTTGTTGATCAAATAAAAACTAAGACGTGAACAATAAAAAATTAATTTTAATCAAATTACAAGTTTTGCACGCTCAACTCTTTCTCCTATTAAGTTAACATCGATATGTATGATTGATAACTGGTAACATCCCCAGTATACGTACATAAAACTTATCAGCGGGAGAATATCTGTGACATCTGAAATGAGTCTTGCTAAAAGGTTTAAACATAACTAACTAATCCCACTCGTAGGCGATTTAAAACTTAGGTACCTTTAATTGTGGATGTAATTACTTTACTTTACCTACAAAAATGCATAGGTAGGTGTTACATAAGTACAAGTACTTTAAAAGTCTTAACTAACTTCAAATCTTTCCCGAGCTCAAACCTCTACTTCTAAAAAATGATCTACATTCGAATGTGAACAACTCACAACCTCACAAGTATACAATTATACATATCACATATGTATGAATAAAGAGAACCAGTATAATTCGAGCAAGTCCTTTTACGTTAGGATAGAAAAAAGCGTAGCTTGAGAACATCAGAAAAATTATAACAAAAAACGATACAGCTGAAGTTGTGAAGTACACAAAAAAAATCAGTCCTTTTGCTTCGAAATCCGGGTAGATCACTGGTCACATCCATGGTCATTCAGGAATTGGTCTTCCCGTTGCCGTTTCATAAAGCGATCCCGCAAGCGTTTCGTGAAAGTCGCCACTTCGCCTTTCGTCATACTTTCCCACTTTGGCTCTGATTCCCCTGGAGGAGTGACATGATGTTTCTGTAAAAATTACGGGAAATAATGCTATGTGAATTCTCGAATAAAGGGTTTAAAGATGGTCAGAAATTAACGAACACTCAGAAGTTTTTGATTTACACTGTAAACAACCTAATCTAATCGAGACTAAAAGTAATTATTTAAACGAACCAGTAAAAAATTCATGAAGCGATGTCGTTGACGCTCCTGTTCTTTCTCGCAAGCGGTTCGAAAGACTTTTCGGTAGTGCCTCTTTCGATCCTGACGAATCTCATTTGGGCAATCGCTCAGCAGGTGCGACTCTGATCCACAATTCCAGCATATCTTCTTGGCCAACTTCACCGGTTTTTGGTTATCCTCACTCTGTAACAATGAACAGCAATCAGCACTATCAGCAGCATCACCAATTTTAAAGCATAAACTGATACATCAACTGAGAATCACACATATGTATGTAATGTAACTTAAGTAACACAAGTCCCACGCAAAGACCGGCTGACTACTGACCCAGTTTTAAATCAACAAAACCGGAAAACACCCGCGACTGACCGCTTTAACTATTACAATTACAATCAAAACTTACCATGACCTTTCCTTTCTCGGGATTTCACTTTAACAGCCAACTGAACACTTGTAACGAGCGACACACACACAAGACGCGAGTTTAATATTAACCTAAAATAATCCCGAAACACCAAAATAACCCCAGAATCCGGCTAATAATTGAAAAGAACCAAAACCCCAGTAGAACAAACACCTTTAAAAATGTTCAAAAAGCTGCAGCACACTCACCTCACTTTTTCCTTTTCTTACATCACGTTTCGAGTTTCGGTTAATAACTAATCCCAAAAATTTGGAGACGACGCAAATAACAAGCATGTGCTAGCCGAAATAATTTGTTTCCTACTTTTGTGTGAAAATTAATACGCAATTAATTTTCAGCGTCGGATTTTCTGTGGTTGTCGTACAATAATACCAAAATTAGTCAAACAACTTGCTTTAACATCCTTCGACGGCCGAAGTGGCAACATAGCAGCTGGAAATAATTTACATGTAGAGGTATGCATATACTATACATGGTAATTAGTGCACATACTGCCCAATTAAAATCAAAGATCCAGAAAAAAATTAAGATTCGCATTTCATTATCAATTACCACGCCGCAGCACACGTGTGTGTGTGTAAAATACACATGTATAATTAATTGTGCATTTGTGAATATTAATACATACCTATACATTGAATGGATCTATATAGCCTTGATACAGGTATTCGTACATACTATAATAAAACAGGCAAATTATAAAGTATAGTAATTATCATTATTTAAACATTTACAAAATAAATTAATTTACCTAAGTATTATTTTGTTGCATACGCGGGAATAATAAAGATGACAAAATCCGCGCACAGATCATATTAATATAAAAGTCATTTTGTTTCAAGGTACCCCATGCCCCGTAAGAACAACGTATTGGCTCAAATGAATTTGACATTTGCATAACAGATTATACCCCAGCCCCGCAGTGATGTGTGAGGTCACGTATTTGATGTCAGGGGTCAGCCAACATAGGACTGCAAGACCGAAAGATCTGCATGCGAACACCCAAGAATTCTACCCTTTCCGAAGAAACGTTGAAAAAGCGACAGCTGAATGAGCTGAATATGAAAGCCTGAAACCTGAAATTGAAAGGTAAATTAATGCACTCTGCCATAAGAAGTGCATTGTTGATATCCTTGACCATGGCATTTGTTGGTCCGAATTTTTAGATTAATATATACATGATACTAAAATGTATACCTTAGATTAGATAATAGATTTAATTTTGACTTTTTAGTCTCTTTTAGTTTTCTTCTTTCATATGCATACATGGTTGTATTTGTATGTACATTTTTGCATTAAATACAAAGACTGACAATTGACACAGAGACGGTTAAATAGTATTTTGACACGGTCGGTTATTTATTGTCATTGTTGTGGTGTGGCTGTGTTTCATTGTTGCTCGACGGGTAAAATACATAGGTGAGTTTACTTTAGTATATAGGATGTTCTTGAAAGGATAATGATAAGATTTGAGATAAGTTTTATATATTTCACCCGCATCTTCGGGTTTATCGTAAATCGTAATTATGCATTTGTTTTGTCTTGCCCCGCAATATGTATGTAAATTATTATAATGTGTACTATAAGTAGTGTAATAGTGAGTAGCGAGTAGCGACTGTGAGATGCGCTTTAATTGAACAATCAAATGTATATATTTCCGTAAAATCTTATTTAAAATGCATGCCTAAACCTAATACCTTTCTACAGCTTTCTATAATGTGTACTTATGTAACGTACTAATGTGGTCTTGCAAACTTTCATCAGGGGAAAGCAGAGACGCCGTTATTGAAACTAGTGACGGTCCGGAAATCTACCCCGAATTGAGGGAATTGAAAGGCAATGGAAAAGTCACCTTTAACTCTTGCTGGAGTTTCCAGTGGGGAAATGTGGGGAAATGAAAGAATGGAAAAGAAATCAATATTTTTGTTGAATCTGGGTAACCGTGGTAACGAAGGAACTTTTGGGTTTTAAGCCCCTCATCTTCTACGTCTACAGTCTACGCACTAGTGATTTTGCGTTTACTCAGGTTTACTCAGGTATCTTGAGTTTTTCATTTGAAATTTTCGGATACTACGAGAAAGAGAGGCACAAGCGATATTTGTCTTTGACCTGTGCCACTATAACAGTCACATTTACGACTTTACGAGAATCAGCACTTGAGTAGTATGTGTAAACATTTTTGGGATTGAAAATGGAAATCGTGCAGGAATTTTCGGTAGGTTGAATGTAGTAGATGCAATTTAAAGTCAGTTAAACCTGTGATCTGTTTATAATTGTGGAAGTTCCAAGGGTTTGAATTAAGTTTTTTTTTTCAGGCCAGAATTCACCATGCATGTCGGGAAGGATACTACCACGCGATGAAAAATGCTTCTTCGGAAGCATTAAGGAAGTTTCCGAATGACTCTACATTTAGGTTCTATTATGCATTGAGCTTATTCTTGGAAAAGCAGACGTCAGAAGCGTTACGTGAATTGGATCCGCTGCTTGTTAGTAGAAACAGATACATATATTAAACTCAAAAAGTTTACTAAATTGAGTGTACATTACATATGTAATATGTAATACACCGTTCTCCGTTGTAATTTGGTAATATAAAATAAAGTTGTGATGTTGGCAGAATGAAACACCCGTATCTCTTGCGTGCTGCCTCGCTTCGCTGGATGCTCATCGAGCCTGCGTTAAAGTGGACAAAGAAGCCGTTGCATCTCTTGATGTTCGAATCCGGGAAACCAAGAAAGCTGCACCTCCGGATGTAAGAATTTTTAGGGGGTTTTTCTTGCAGATATTCTGATCTGATTGTCCCAACTAATCATTACGCGTAATTATTCATTTGATTGCCAAATTATGTAGATTCTGTATTACGCTGCCCTGTACATGAACCTGGTGGGGAAAAATGACAAAGCGAAAGAGTATTTGGAACGAGCTATAAAGTATTCCAGCCAACATGACGATGCGATGTCTCTCCGGGGTTGGGTAGAAATGAAATTAGGCCCGAAAGAACGCAGTCAAAAGGACCCGAGTGAATATTTTGAATCAGTTCTAAAATCGTAAGATCAAGCTTCAAATGCAAAAGATGAGTCTCGCACCTATTTTTCTATTTACTTTTGTGGTTCTAACGGGTTGTTTCCAGGAATCGTAAGCATATGGACGCTATCTTAGGCCAAGCTCGGTATTGTGAATTGTCACATCAGTTTGAAACTGGGTTGGAAAAATTGAATGAGCTTCTGGCATTCTACCCGAATTGGATTCCGTCATTAGTAGAAAAAATGAAACTAGCATTGTGCATCCAAGATTGGGATCAGGCAATGGATATCTGTAAGAGGTACTGATAACCATATCTTTCATCAGTCAAGTCGAGTTGTTGTCTAAGCATATTTTTTTCTAACAAAACATTATTTGTAGAAACTAATTAATTTTTGTTCCTACAGGATTTTGTCTGTAGATGCCGACAATTTGGAAGCATACAGGCTGAAGATTCTGTACAGTTTGTGTAGGGATGGAGACATGAGTTCGGTTCTGCGTTCTTTAGATACTTTCTTCTCGTTATGTAAGAAGCACGAGCCTAATAACGCAAAGTATTTTGTCGAGAATGCGAGGATGTTTTCTCAACTGGTACGAACGACTTTAAAAAACAGTGTAGTCTCCGAGTTTAGTATGTTCCCTCAATCAACGTTTAAAAATTTGCTACATAAATGCTTTACGCATATTTCAGGCAAGCTATGACGAAAGAATCCTGAACCAAACGATGAAGTTTGCTAAATTTGCCACGGAACTTGAACTTGATAATGCTGAAATGGTAGCTGACGTAGGTCGAATACTACTTTTAATGGGGAAAAACAAAGAAGCGTACCAAGAATTTCGAGCGGCAACCAATATGGATAATACCTCTATATCTGCTTTATATGGTGTGAATTCAGATTTTTCCCTGGAGGCAAGTATAATTACGGCATTGCTGAAATTATAAATGGGTATATTGTTTGTTTTAGGACTGATATCGTGCCAGTTAGCAGATGGAAATGTCGATTTAGCTGCTCAACAACTAGAATTTCTGCGAGAGCTGGCTACGACCATTGATACACCTGCAGACTTGCACTATTTAACGGCAGTAATGGCTAAAAGAAGAAAACAAGGCACGGATGTTGTAATTGGGTACTTAAATGAGGCTGTAGATGCACATTTTCGGCAAATGCGGGGTTTTGCATTCAATGTGACGTACATGAAGGCCATAAATCCAGATTTGGTGGTGAAGATTGTTCGAGAATATTTGTTGTTTGCACCACAAGAGGTATGCATTATGGCATTATCGTTGAGCCTGGACACTGAAAATGTCTTTAAATGTTTAGAGTGCTTTCTGCTTTCAGTTACAGTTATACTTTCAAATCTAAAAATTTTTCTTTCAGCCGGTCGGCCAGGGCATGCTACCTCCGGTATGTGTTCGACAAGCTTCTATGATACTTGAAACTGTGATCAAAGTCTGCCCCAAACATCGGGATGCTCTATTTATTAACGCTCAAATCAAATATCTTTGCGGAGATTCTCGCGGGGCTGTTGGAACATTAAGTGCCATTCTTGTTATTGGTAAATATTTAAGCGAATGAATACAATATTCGCAAAGCCATTATGAAGTGACTTTGCAGTGGAAATGCGATTGACATGGACAAGAATTGGTTAAATACTAGAGTTTGTGTTTATGTAGACTCAACATTGCTGGAAGCCCACCTTTTGCTAGCTCAAGTACAGTTAGCTCAGAACGAGTATAAGCTGGCTGCTCAAACACTTGAAAATGCATTAAGCTCTAACTTTAAGGTAGCTGAGATTTCATGATTCTTTTTAGAAGATTAAGAAGATCAGGCAGTTTTGATTGTATTTTAAATTCGCTTACTTTATTTATGAATGTATGTAGGTCCGCGAACATCCCAAATATCATCTTCTGCTTGCCCGTGTTCAGAAATTTAATGGGGAGTTAGAAAAGGCATTGAAGACTCTGGATGGAGCAATGAACTTAGTGAAAATGTCGAAAAAGAATTTCGTAGAAACTGAAAGAACTTCTCCGGTGGAATTCGGCCTGTCTGATAATTTAGCGTTATATTTAGAGCTTGTTACAGTGTACCGAGCTATGGGAAAACCAGAGGAGGCGAAGAAAATGATGGATGATGCGCTAATTCAGTTTAAGGTGTAGCATCAGACTTCTTCAGCACTTCATTGGAATTTCATTACTTGCCATTTTTGTTAACTCCTTTATAGAATTGGTATCATGTTTTGTATCCAATGTATTATAATTTTTGCACAGGGTACCCACTTGGAAGGGCGAATCAGCTTGACCCAGGCGGAAGAGATGATAGAAAAGGGAGAAATTGAGAAAGCACTAGATCTTTTACGAATTGTCACGCCCGAGCAAAACCATTTTATTGAAGCAAAAAAACTCATGGCCAATATTTTTCTCAACTATAGGAGGGATCCTAAGCTGTATTGTGGCTGCTACATGTACGGAGATTAGTATTTTTGCAAAAATATTGCTTCATTTCATTGTTTGTAGTACATAAATCGTCATTGGTAGTTTTGTTGGATCATTATTGTTGCAGTGACATTGCCAATCAGAATCCTACACCATCAAATCTTATCCTATTGGGGGACGCCTACATGACAATTCAGGACCCTGATAAAGCTATTGAAGTTTATGAAGTCGCGCTGGCGAAAAATCCGCGAGATGCAACATTAACATCAAAAATGGGACAAGCTTTAGTTGTGACTCATCAATTCACCAAAGCCATCAACTATTACAAAGAAGCAGTGAAGTCAGACGATAATTTCAACTTGCGTTTTGACCTTGCCTCATTACAACAAAAATTAAAACAATGGGATCGAGCTGAAAAAACAATTCAACAAGCGTTGACAGACCTGAATGACACATCTCTAACTGGGTTGCTTACGGAAGTAAAGTTGTTAGTATTGCTATCAAAGGCAAGTCCAGGCTCCCAACACAAATCATATCTGTATTGCTTTCTTTACAATTTGTTAATCCCATCAGGAACGCTGTTCTGGATTGTTATTACAATTCTTTTTGCTTTGGCAGGTGCAAATTGGAGCAGGAAACAGTAATTTGGCTACATCCAGTCTAGTCAGATCGAAAGATACTCAAAATAGAGTACTGAAACGAGCGATGCTTGATCAGCCGTCCATTCTGAATGAGCAGAAAATGCTGTTTTCTAAAATATGCCAGATGTTGGGGGATCTTGCCGAAAGACAAAGTGATATTGAATTTGCCATCCGCAGCATGAAAGAGGCTATTGATCTTCTTCCAGATGATGTTTCTAGTCTGACTGCACTATCCAAGCTGTACATGAAGGTAAATGTCGTTGGAGACTTTTCCCCGTCTTTTGATTAATACACGGCAACCGATTTTTTGTTTCTAAATTGCAGGCTGGAGACCATATTCATTGCCAGCAAACCTGCCAACAGCTTCTGAAGGTCAACACAGACGCCTCCGAAGCTAGTGTTATGCTTGGAGAACTGTTTTTCCGAAAGTTTGATTTTAACAGTGCTGCTTTTCATTTCCAGCAATTTTTGGGTAAACACATACCTATATACAAGCATAATTGATTGGTGAAATTGTTTTCTGTCGTTTTCAAATATTTTTGTAAAATATTAAAATAAAAATATTACTGTTGACTATAGATCACCATCCAACACACTGGAAATCGTTAATGTGGTTTATTGAGTCACAGAGAAGATGCGGGATGCTAAAAGACGCATTATCTTACTTGCAGACGGCCAGTTTGCGAGTTGATGCGTCGGATCCTGGTTATGGATATTGCCAAGGGTTGTTTGAATGGTTAGCGAACCTTCTTTCTTCAGAAATATGTATAATTCTTTGAAAATAAATGTGACGCACAGCGTACAGTTACGTGAAACAGCAGATAAATGTCATGAGTATTAATTTTTTTTTACAGGTACAGTGGAAACGCTAATTCAGCTCTAAAAATGCTGAACAAAGCTCGAAAGGATACAATTTTTGGGCAAAAGGCATTGCTACTTATGATAGATATTTATGTTAACCCAACTGGAGGTGTCTTAGGTGGAGATGCCATGGAAAATAACTCCGGAGACTCATCCATGGCTAATGGGGCCGGAGGAGACCTCAAGGATACTGCCCTGAGTACTGCTGAAACTTTGATTCGGGTAATTAGATACATATTTACATAAGTACGTTATTTATTGTTAGTTTGTAATGTTGCTTCTCATCCACAGGAATTAACGGTAAAAACTGGAGAAGAAAAGTTTCGAAGGCAAATACTTGAATGTTTTGTATTGCTGGCAACCAAAAATAAAAATCGTATGGAGAAAGCAGTTCAAGAATTGAGTGGATTAGTAACAACTGATCAAGGGAGAGAATCTGTCATGCTTGTCTACGCTCTTGCTACAGGCTACATGTTCATAAAACAAGTGAGAACACGTTATTAAATGCACTTTAGCTGCCAGTGCTTTCGGATAGTTATTATTTATTATGTACATATTATACTAGTATACCCGGTCTGTCATTTCAATTTTAAGTTCATCATGCTCAATGTTATTGCAGACTCCACGGGCACGGAATCAATTGAAGAGGGTAATGAAGTCTAATTGGACTGTGGATGACGCTGAATATCTGGAAAGGTGTTGGCTATTACTTGCGGACATTTACATTCAAAGTTCGAAGTTTGATTTGGCAACAGACCTAATCAAGGTAAAGGATATTATAAATATTCTTTTTCAAAGGAAGTCTGTTTGTATCAATTAGTTTCGTATACTGTCAGATCACCGCACACTACAATTACAATAATTTGTATGTAATACTGTGCAGAAAATACTGACGTATAACAAGTCTTGCATGAAAGCAACAGAATACTTGGGCTTTATAATGGAGAAAGAACAAGCGTACGCTGATGCTGCCATTAATTACGAACAGGCTTGGAAACTTACTAATTGCTCAAATCCTGCTCTCGGTAACGTAACAAATAAATAGCTTTCTAGACCGGTTTTTGTGCTTACAAATACATAGACATGTGATGTATACCATGATTAACATTTGCAACTGAATTAATTCTAGGATATAAACTGGGATTCAATTACTTGAAGGCTAAACGTTACACGGACGCTATCGATGTTTGCCACGTCGTCCTTGGAAAACATCCAAATTACCCCAAAATAAAGAAAGATATTATGGATAAAGCCCGAGCAAGTTTACGGGCGTAGCTACAACCAGTGGTAGTTTTGAAAACTAATGACCTGACTAAATGTACATACCTATACATTCTTCCAATTTAATGAATACACAAATGTTGTACTTTGCACGAGCAGTTTTGCTAAGCAAACGCTAGCATTCTGCACTCTTCTAGTTATTAATATTGTTTATTTTAATATATATATATATATATGTATACAGTATACATGATAGTTCATACCTATATTTGTACAATATTTTCCTCAAGCATGTTTGAATGTTCTACAGTCAGCTAATAAAAAGAAGCATTCCGTTTACACGAAAAACTATTAAAAATTTACATACATATCGTCAGAGAATGTCTCCTCCATCCTGCAAGAGTTTGAATTACATACAATGTAAATAACAATCATGCTTCAACAACGTTTAAACAACATTAATGTTGAATTAAATGAACTTAATTACTTAATCAAAATGTAATTTTCGCCCTCCTGAGCTCCTTGACTAAATAAAATAATAAAAAGAAAAATTAAAGATAACTAAATATAAACACTTCAATACAAGTTCCAGTACCAAAGGCTTAAAGAATTAAATCTGGAATCAGGACAAGATCGCAGGGGTGTCCGAATTCCAGTAAACCAAAATGGTCAGTAACAGAAATACCAGGATTATGATCACTAGCACCTTTAGAGTGGTTTCAAAGAAAGTCGGGTAAGCTGGAGTTGCTGTCTGTTGCATCAAAGCTGGCATTGCATGTATCAGTGCCAGGGCTAAGACCGACAGAAAAAGTCCGGTATTGACATTTGTTTTCACACGTTGATCTTGCTCAGTTGTAGACATGGTATTACACTCCTGGTCTGGAAACTGATTGGGTTGGGGCAATTCAGCCACATCACTTTCTTGGAGTACAGTCTGTTCCATGAGAGAAATGGAATGATCATTTTCGGGATTTTTACTCTCCGTCTTGCCATTCAAGAGCCGTAAGGAAATCTCCGAGAATCCCAGGGATAAACGACGTTCAAACAAGTCCTTGAGCGTGCATTCCTTGTCCTGCCAATACCATGGGACTTCCTCTTCCGCAGAAGCTCGTTGTAAGTAACTACCACCTTCCGAATACTTTTCCAGACAGTAAGAAACAAAAGCTTGTCCATAATTAGCTTCTGCAAAACCGGGATGATCCAGAGGAGCTAATTTCAGGAAGTTGGCACATGCAGATTTTACTTTCTTCAGATTTGTCCGCGTGTAAGAATCCGTAGAATCCATGAAGAACAGAATCAGCTTCGCGTTTGTCAAAAGTAAGTCACAACCAAAGGGAAACGACTGCAAAGACTTCTTACATGCTGATATACCCTCCTTATACTTGCGATGTTCAAAAAAGGCTTGAGCTTGTACATTGTGGAAATATTCCTCCACGGGATATTTGTCCAAAGCGACTTTAACAAAGTTCTGCAACTCACGGAGATTGGACTTGCGAAGAAAACAACCGCATATTCTAGCATTTAATTTCGCAAGTAGATCAGGAACATCTCTTCTGGTTATCAGGACGTCATCCGTAATTTCTCTCAGTATGACGGAGAAAGCTGGGGGGAGCGTGACGTCAAACGTCGATAAAGTAAAGGCACTGGCGAAGTTCTGTAACATCTGATTTCTGATTGGACCAGTCACCGAATCTTCCAATTCGTTGCACACGAAAAGTCCCAGGGATTCCATGCCATTTACAAAAGCCTCCATGGACGAAAGCAGAGACTGGGCAAAGGAATACTCGGGTATCGCCGCTCGACTTCTTATTTCCTCTTCAAACAACCAATAATTCCCTAGATCTTCACAATCGTCTTCATATGCGTCGGTATTTTCGGGTCTTAATGGCTCTTCAGCTTCCGGTGGAAGGTTTTCTAGGTCTTCAGTAGATTGAAGATCTCCCGAATGCGGATCCTCCTTCGCGGTATCCTCCAAGGTCACTTTCTCCTCGACTTTGGCTTCTATTTTCTTCGGTTTTGGACGGGATTTTAGTGCATCTAATTCAGTTTCAAAGTCCAAAGCGTCTTTGGGCACACTTCCTGTGAGTAAAACTCGTTTAAACCAGAACTCTGCTTTGGTAGAATTTTCCCTCTGTAAGTGACTTCTGGCGAGATGCATAATCGCAGAGGGAATTCCTGTTGGGCGGAATACAAAAGAGACAAAAATTAATCCGGGTATAACACTGCCAATTTTAATAAAATGTTAATTAAATAAAAGGTTAATTAAATACAAGGTTAATTAAATACAAGGTTAATTAAATAAAAGGTTAATTAAATAAAAGGTTAATTAAATAAAAGGTTAATTAAATAAAGGATTAATTAAATAAAGGATTAATTAAATAAAAGGTTAATTAAATAAAGGATTAATTAAATCAAAGGTTAATTAAATAAAGGATTAATTAAATAAAAGGTTAATTAAATAAAGGATTAATTAAACAAAAGGTTAATTAAATTAAGGATTAATTAAATAAAAGGTTAATTAAATTAAGGATTAATTAAATAAAAGGTTAATTAAATAATTTGAAAAATAATTTTCGTTTTTGCGCACCACTGTCAGCTGCTAATGTCCAGTAGGAAAGAGCACGTTCCACGTGTTGTGGAACACCAATTCCATCGTGATAAATGCAGCCAAGCCGATTTGCAGCTTCATAAACTTGCATTTTGAGAGCAAGTTTATAAAACTGAATGGCTTTGGTATAATCCTGATCCCCTCCAATTCCCTCCTCGAAGCACTTGGCCAGCTGGAACTTGGACAATCCAACGTACTTCTTAAATATTTGGTCCTCCGTCTTTGTAGTCAACTTTGAAGCGTCTTCCAGAAGTACAAGTGCACCTCGCGCATCCTTCAGATTCCCTTCGTCCTCCAGTTTCATCATGGCCAGATTGTACATAGCCTCCGGGTTTCCAGTGCTTGCTGCTTGAGCATACAAATCAGCGGCCTTTTGCCGATCTACGGGAATACTGTCGCCCTGGAGAAAGGATTGGGCTCTCGCCATGTAGCCCATGGACATGGCAATGGGGTCGGAGGATTTCATGAAGGCATCTGTCAGGAGCTGAAACACGTCGGGTTTACTCTCTTCCGGTTCCGGTACTATTTCGGGCTCAACTTGTTGCATTTTCTGCGCGAAATCCCAGTCCCAATTTTGATCCTGCCCTTGGAAACCCGGATACAATTCCGTGGCTTTATCAAAAGCCATTTTGGCACTTTCCAATTCTTGTCTTAACTGATGAACACGACCCTGACGGACGTATCCTTTCCACCAACCAGGCTGCAACCGAACGGTCATTTTGGCATCTTCCATGGCCTTTTCGGCATATTCCTTAACTTGTACGGGCGATAGTTCGCTAGTAATAAAAATTAATTTCAGGTACGAATGACTGCGATTGGAATGGAGAGTCGCTCGTATATCCTCTGGAACACCTTGGATGGCCAAGGCTTTCGTATGAAGCTGAATTCCTTCCATCACACAATTTGACCTCACTGCTTCGTTCCCATCGTGACACAAAGAAAGGGCTAGCTCAATCTTCTCCTTTTGTAAATCTAACCTGGGCACTTGAAGCAACTCCAGTCTGGGAGCAGTTTTGACGTTTTCTAAATCATCCGGAGCAACACCGAGGACAACCAAGGCCCTCTCCGCTTCGTCCCACATCGACTGGAATTTGGCATCGGGGACAGTTATATCGGGAAGGTGTGCTAATTGGTTCCGTAAATCCGTGAGAATGGCCACATTTTTATTCACTTTCCTTAATTCCAAACTGGGATTTTCACTGTAACTGATCTTCAAGAGGCAGACGGAGAGGATGGTAATATCCCAATTATTGGAATCTCCCGTCTGGATCATTTCCGTCTGGATTCTTCGGAAGGTATTCCTCTCCAGGATTTCCTTGCCAACAAATTCCTTGGCTTCCTCTGACCCATCCTGCCAAACCAGGCCCGTGAGAAGGAGATAGCGCTGGTAGAAATGATGACGAAGAACGTTCCCACCCACGCTGTTTAAAAGGAAATTTAATCGGGAATAATTCCGTCGGATGTTAGTTTCATCCATGACGGGAATTTTGACCTGGTTGGCGTTTTTTTCCCAATATTTTCGGAGAGACCAGCTAGCTTGGAGAACAAGGTTACACTGACTCCAAAACATTCACAATCACAACATGATGACAAGGTTCAAGCTCTAAAAATAAAAATCATCACTTAAAGACTGAAAGCTCCTTTCTCCAAGCCTTGCTCTTCCCTGAATATAATCCTTATCTCACCCGTGAGTCCAAGCACTTTAGGCCTTCCTGGAAGGACTTTCACGGAGCCTTAAGGAGCACATGAAGTTATTCTTACTAACTCTCAGTTACTCACGTTCTTACTAAAATATAAATAAATCAACCACTTGCATAAACACCTATGCAGCCCTTTCCTGTGTTGTAGATTGAAGACAAACGAAGACAAGGTAATCTCTCTAATTTTCTACGAAAAAAAAAATTATAGGTTTATTTACACACGCCGTGTGGGAGACTGACAACAACGGCTACAAAAATGCATTTAATTTTTTTCAGCACTAAAATTGATTCCTTTGTGTCTTAGCCTCCGCACATAAATGCGTTTTATATGCGTGTCGTGAAAGTCACGTATACTGTTGCACTCCAGCCCTTATTGATTTTTGACATATGAACTCTTGGGCGTAAATTACTGAACGATAAAAAAAAAGTTGTGAATACATAAAGCATTTGTACTTGTTTTAACGATAACGATAAGTACGTACGTACGTACTTATCATTAACGACTAAAAAAATCATATTCAGCAAAATAACGCTCAAGTAATTTTAGCAAACTGCAGATATTTACTGTCAGAGCAGGAGCTCGTACAGTTTTTGACGGGATTTTCCCGCAGATGATAATAGGCATATAGGTGCATACATTTGTGTTTGTGCATATTATGCAGTGTAATCATAATGACAATAAAATCCATTCTATGTTGTACATGACGTAAAATGATAAAGACATTGAGAATTATCTAAAATTATTATCTGTATATAGATAGTATCATCGCAATCGCCGGCGTACATATTATGCACAATTGACAAACTCGGTGACATTGAAGACACTCATTTTTTGTAAACTGACGCCCAATAATTAGCGACTGAAATAATTGACGTAATGCAGTACAAATGAATAAAGCTGCTACATGTAGTCTGCAGCATTTTTTATTTATTGAAATCAGAATGAATGTAGTAAGTAGTTAAGTAGGTAGTATCTGCTACAATAAATTCCCGCTCAAATGGTAATCCAGACATCCAGAATGATTTTTCGTTTTTTATTTGACTTTACGTAAGTAGTAATTACAGTACGTGTAAACACTTAAAAGTATCAAGTATACATACATATATCTATTTTAGTGGTTATAAAAAACCGACCAAAAATAATAAGGAAAGACTTTCAGCTGAGAAAACCTGATTTTATTGCAGGTAAAACCTACGAAGCCTTTAACTTGTAACTAATAACTACAGTATCAGTAAGAGATTTAGTGTATTTTCTACAGAATGTTTTTCCTGCAGCTGGACAGGAAACTATTTAAGAACAACGATCTACACAGTACTTCCCAACCGCATGCATTTAAAGCGATTCAATTTCAACTTCGAACACAGATAATACGCGAAGAAACACAACTCAATTCACAAAAGGAGGAAAAGTATAATAGTACATATGTGGTAATAAAGTAAGTGTAAGTAATAATAATCAGAAGTACGTAAAGTACTGAATACCCACGATAATAAAAACTAGGTACAAGAACTATTCCATAGAAAACTGCTTCAATACCTACATATTATGTATTAAGGTTGGAACAGTCCTTCAACCTTTTATGTATATGTATGTATAACATATGGACTATGTATGTGTTATGTATGTATACCTTACAAAAGTTACTATGTTTAGATGTACCTATATTTACTATTTATTACACAATGCATTTTACACCTTTTTTGTATGTATAATTAAATTATACATATATGTATAGGTAATTATGTAATGTAATGTAATACGCATATACCTTACAAAAACTAGATGTGCATTTATTACACATCTACATAGTTTAAATGTGTATTTTACCTGTCTATTGCACACGGAGTGGCTCCGACCCTTTAATAATAACGTTTCCGACATCTTCTAGACATCGAATTCCGTTAACATTGAGATAGTCCAGTATTCTGCTCATCAATTCTTCTGGTGAGGGAATGGCGTTGAATCTCCACTGGTTACTCCTGGACCACGTCCTTCCTTGTTGTGTTCTGTCCTTTACGTGCACAGTAAACGCGGTGAACAAACGGCGATGTTTTCCGACTCTGTACTCGATATGATTCACCAGTTCGTAACAATACTCACTGAGTTTCGCGTTGAATTCATTTATGGAGCGAGCGGAGTGGATTCCTGCAACAACAGTTAACACAACCATGGAGGTATTACATGAAATTATAACATATGGTATTATAACATGGTTATAACATGAAACATGTTATTGTTTTGTCTAGAAGTGTTCCACAGAACTACTTTTTTCACTAGCGTAAGACATGAAAATCGAACTATTTATAAAAGTGGCATACCACGAAGATAAAACACATTACCTTTAAACGATACTGAAAATGTCATAGATTCATTACAGTATTTGGGCTGGACAACGTCAGCGCTGTTTCCCCTGGCTTTGGAAACCAGATCGATAGCCTTAGTTTCAGCACTCGGTAATTTCAGCTTTTGAAATGCTTCTATCAGCTTTTCCACATGGGGGATGTCCTGGATATCCTTTAGAGTACGAAGTTCGAATCCTGTTAGTTCCTTATATTTTTGTTGCAAATTCGTTCCAGTGACGCTGGCGTACCCAGGCAACTCTGTAAAAGGAACAGACTTGGAGAGACGAGGATGAAGGCCAATTGATGTCAGAATGGTGATTCCATCGGGTTTATTGCGCCCACACGCAAGTTTGGCCAACAGTTTATTATGACCTATTCCTGCAGATCCTTGATACCCTGTTTTCTTATTAATTCTGTAGAGAATTTTTTCCGCAATAATGGCTCCAAAGACGAGCAAAGCTTCATCCACGTGATATGGCTCCATGTTCTGGGGGTAGATTTGCCTGACCCTATAATTCAACTCGTCACGGTGTATAGCCTTTTTTCGTCCCTCCATAATCACTTTGGGATTGCCTTCATATTTCTGGTATCTATCTGGGTGGTTCCTTTTAGCTGACGTCAAATTATCCATATCCTGCTGCGATGGGAGTGCTAGCCCCGATACTAATTTATTCCCTGCCTTTTCTTTACGGAAACTACTTTTGCTTCTTGCATATACCATGTCCGTGACATCGACAAAGAACTCATCATCTGACGCTTTCTCAATTTTGATGAGGTTCCTGTTGGCTAGAGTTCGCTGATAACCCCGGATTTGATCCAGGATCTTGTCAGACTCTTGCAGCTTAAGCAGGGAAAAGTGCAGAGTGTCCGTAACCAACACTTCGAGATTTTGAATTCGTTGTCTCGCCTCATCAACTTCGCGTCTTCCCCCCGGACGGGCTACGCCCGCCTTTTTGGCCTGGTAGTTGGCAGCTAAAATGCTGAAGAAAACCACAATTTCTTGATGAGTACGGTACATGTATGAAAGTACAATAGTTTAGGATTTTTTCAGACAAACATCTTGTGCGGAGATAATTAAATATTAAAGTACATATAAAGCCTCATGAAACTCACATGCTATCCTCGTTAGTCGCGATGATTGGCACATCCTGTCCCAGTAAATCGGGACGATCTCGTTTGATGAGTAGTTGCACGGCGTAGAAATCCATATCAATCAGCATGATCACCGCCTTTTTGCATGGGGCTCCAACTGGTTCTTCCTCTTCCGCCTCAAACACATTAACCTCATCGCCACCGTTCAACGAGACAACTGGCTCCTGGAAGTGTACCATTTTGATTCAAGATTTGACAAAACTGCAAAAAAAAGAAGAAGTTCACATTAAATAATAACGTTGTTTCAAGAAGTAAGTAAAGGACCAATTCTGCCGTTCCCATGTGTAGGTACATATCGGAAATCCGAACTCCGCAGACTCGAAATAGTAGCACAAGTTCAATAAAAGTATTTTTCACTCCTAACTACATGCGGGTCTATCTCTGTACCAAACGTGTTCGTGGACATTCGATTTTGATGCCAACAGAATCTCACAGGGTACATAAAACTGTCAAACTGTCATTTAACTGACTTCACAACAAAAAGTGTATCAAGATCCAACAGCAACCTTCAGAGAGCAAAAAGTGAGAAGTTCTTCAAAACAGAGATTAACTACTATATGCATAGAAAATAAAGAAAGAGAGAGTGTACACAAGTAAGAATGAAGGAGGAATATTGTCTAGCTACAACTGACTTTGTATTACAGTCTTATACTGGAAGTTAAGTAACTGATAAAGTTTGAAGTGATCAACAAGAAATCAAAGTACATATTCATTCTCATGCACTATTAATACACATAATACTATAATATACATAATGAACAAAATAAGAATAGGGCAAACTTACATGATGATGATATGGAATGTAGTAAAAGTGAAGAAGTGGAACAAAAGATGAAGGGACGGCCTGGAGTCGACTCGTGCTGGCAAACGTTTTGTGCACACAAGAAAACGAAAAATCTTTTCCAATTGACTATATTTGCCACTGCTTTTACACACACACTAGACAAAATATAAATGCTGTCAACTGTAGAATAAAAGGGAAGGCAAACATTTTTTCTGTCGTTAAAGTTAAACTAACTACGACCAATGCAAAGAAAACACGTTGACTTGTTTCCCCTTTTCCAGCTATGAACACTATGAAGGATATCGCAGAGAAAGAAAGGAAATGCATGCAAATCAAATAAATGCTTATTTTGCTCAGACACACGAGAATGTAAAGAGAAAAATGATGAGAATGTGCAAGTTGTACGGTAAAAAAAAAAAAAAAAAAAAAAAATGCACACATGTGCACATTCATGGACAGTGAAGAAGCACACCGGAATTGGTCCACTTGAGTTTTTTGGCGTGACAAAATTTTATTCTCTGAATCTTGGTGTTTAAACAGTTTAATGGTATTTTTTTTAAATACTGAGGCTTTGTCCGAGCATAGTGAGGCAATGCGAATCTTAAATGGTTTTAAATAATTAGTATTAATTAGGAAATTCGGATTTTTTCTAAGAACGTTGTCACGATGTTCTTCGTTCTTTTCTCACAATTTCGCAAAAATATGGAAATGGTGTGGTTAATTTTTTTCAATGAAATTCTGAATAATTCCGAAATCACAACATGTAGTATTATTGTGGTTTGATTCAATATTATTGATGATTTGAAGATACAAAGAATAGGTATATGGTATAATGTATTTTATATGACCTCCTGGGACAAAGGAAACAGTGAGATTTTGCATATGACATTTGAGAGCGTTGTAAATGAGAACCAATATGCGGTCAACACAGAAATACGAAAACGTTGATATGGATGATTACAGTCATAACAGGTACCAATATTTACAAACCCAGGTGAAAAAATATTTTGGATCAGACCGCATGACCTTTGTTCGAACGTATAGGTCACGTTGTTTTTAATCCGCAGAATTATTTTTTTGCATATCTTACCAGTTCACGCTGGTCAAATCCTCAAATTCGCACAAATATAGTATAGGAGGCACACTTTGTTTGGATGTGTAATTTTCATTTGAGACTCCTTTCCCGTAGGATGAAAACTTTTTTGGAGGTTGTTTTTGTTATTGGGAAAGTCTTGCTTATGGCACCACTTCATTAACATTATGTCGGAAAGAGATAATAAGAGATAACGCTTCCCCATATCCGGTGTATGGACTTGAACATGAACAAGTTAGTTGATTTAAACTATGAACATTTTGAATTAATTTTATTTGAATTTTTATCTACTTTGCAAGCAGAGGAAGCAATTTACTGAGAGATTCAAATGGAATATTTGAACATAAATAATTCACGCTCTTTTCTTTTGTTACAGATACTTCAGAAAAATCCTGCAGATCGTCCCACGCTCGAAAGTACATATACATGTAGAGCAAGATCCTTGGATCTCAGATAAAAGGTCCCACCAAAAGAAATTGCTTCCAAAGTTTGATAAATACTCACTCGAGAATTGAAGGATTTGTGTTGCATGAGCGTTTAATCGTCGTGTATACACATGTATAATCTCATAATCTGTAGTATTCATTACAATCATAACTACGTAGGAATTAATCGCAACCATAAACCAAATTGGCAAACCAAATGACAACAAAGTTTAGCATGTATGGCCAAAAGGTCTTTCGTTACGAAGTCTCGAAAAGAGTCTACAAGCCAAAACTCTCTTTTCAATTTACGCACAATGTAACGCTCGAGTTTTTCAAAATACACATTTATTTAAAAATAAAATCGGTATACTATATATGTATAGCAGAACATACGTTCGAACACTATTTTACTTAGCACGGTGGTGGACAAATTAATTCAGCAGCAGCAGCACAGTCCTTGAGATTGTCGAACACTTCTGTTTGTACACCTCCGATTTTGTTACTTAGTTCTTGTACCTGTGATAATAAAAATCAAGTTTATACAAAGGTAGAAGATTAATTTTTCGTAAAGTCAAATGCGCTGTGCTAAACTGAAAATACCTTGGACAGGCAAATGGCAGAGTTGGGTTTATTGAATTTGGCGTAGTAGAGAGCATCTTCCCCTTCATCCTGACTCACATCAACTTTGATAAGTTCGAGATCAGACAGAGTTTCCCTGACACTGGGATACTTAAGAATATTTGTAATAAGGCGAACCGGAAGTTTGCAAGACTTGACACCGTATGCTTGAGCGATGGCCTGCAACGCTTGGCTAAAAAAATTGCAATTCCAATCAGAACCATGTACATTGTAAGTTCATTCTGCGATAGGTGACATAAAAAATACATATGTTTAGATGTTTACCTTCGAATGTATCTTGCTTGATGTATAAAATAGGTACTTAATACAGGTGGGAATTTTTCCAATATTCTGAAATACTTTACGTAGTTGTGTGCTTGGTAGGCAAAACAAAGATGAATGGCTGAGTTGAATAAAGAATCCTTCCTACGAAAAAATAAATTTACTACGTATATTAAAAACAAAAACGCATGTACATAATCATGACGAACAAACGATCCAAAATTGGCAATTCCTTCCGCAACTTAAAATACATAGGTATAAATAAATAAATACTAAATACACGGACGGCTCGTTTCGTCTGGATTTTTTTAGAAGCATTACATGCAATTAGATGAATACGTTACGAACTTACAGTTGTTGTCTTAGATCTAAAGCTCGCAGGAGAACATCACTGGTATCAGGATTACTAATCAGGTACAAAATTTCGAATTCAGTTCTAGAATGGCCTCTGTAATTGTTGTATTCATACAATAGCATCAACTTCCTTAAGCAGTCTGTTAAATGCTTTCTGTTGATTACAGGGTCGAACTTGTCTATCGGTTCACAGTCCAACCTAACAAGAAACAGATTCAAATAATCAGCATACATTCAGTAAAACCAACAAAAAAAACCTTCTGCTATTCCGGTCATCGCTTCCAGCATATTGCGAATTGGATAGGTTAGTGCTGTTGAGGCAAATGTCCGTGGGAAGGATTCCAGAAACTATATAGCATACTATGATGTAATACCTAACATAGCGGGAAACCAAGTATATATGTACCTGTATCCAGAAAACAAGTGAAATCGAACCACAACTTCCAAAATATAAATCGCAGATTTATCCATTATGCGTTGTACTACCACGTCTTGGCGTACACACCGAAGTCGATCAAAAATAAAATCATAAATCACATTAAAGGGCTCGTTCGGTAGAGTAAGGACACTAAAAGCAGAAATTATTATACATACATTAATTAACATAAGTCATTAACAGTATAATATAAGATGCACAATTATTTTGTCCGAATATTAATTTAAGCACAGAATCATAACTAATTTCAGGTCAGCCACTATACCTGAATAAAATTACTACATCAAATATCTTTCGGCCCAACTCACTCGTGTATCAAGTAGTTAACGGTTTGAATCAGTACTTCTGGAGGTCTCAAGTCCTCTGCTATAGTCTTATCTAATCCTGCTGCCGAGCGCGCGAAAGATTTCACCGTTTTCTTAGCATCAGCCTTCGGTAAAGATCTTCTACCTCTTTCTCCGGCATTTCTCGGGTCTCTAGATCTAGACATCCCGTCCGGGACCGGCATGCATTCAAATCTGTGCAAGAGACCCTCACGCTCCCTTCTGCAATAATTATTTGTAATATTTCACATGAGCAAATTGTTCAGTCATTAAATAAAGTTAAAACAACATTAAAAGGGTGTCTCACGTGTGCCGTTCCTTCTGAGGGCACATTTCCATGCACGTCCCCTTTACATACATCTTGAAGAAAGTTTTGGATGATTGCTTAATTTCCACGCATCAATTTACTTCAAGGTTTGGGCTAGTCGACTGGTACCATTCACAGGGAAATGCTGTGCAAAACAATAAATTCACAAGAAGACACATTTTAAACCCATTGAAAAAGTACTCAAATATCAAATAGCAACTTCAGTCTGAAAAGCTCATAACAACTCAACTAATAAACACAAATGTGCGTACTGAGGATAGAAACTGCAATTGCAAATTAACATTAGTCATCATATTTTTGTACGAAGAACAATCAGCTTGTTTTAATGTCTCGTGCTTGTAATACGACATCATGCTTATCACCACCGGCTAAATCAACCACATAACATAAAACCACAATCTAACAAATCACATGAATAAAGTTGGCACATAAAATGTACATATGTATAGCTAATACAGGTATCCTATTTTTTCCTGCCTAACTTCACTCTTTTGTCACCATTCCCTGTTGCTGGAGGCAGTATTTTTACAAAACAGAACTGGTATACATGTTCAGAGAGAGTTATATTAAGAATTACACATAAAAAAAAGTACCTAGACTGGCTCCAAGCATTTCCCAAGCATACAATTCCTGTTAAGTTGTAAACCTATAAAAAGCCTGCAGCCAACATGATATTCCTCCCATTCATAGACTTGTGCGTCCTTCAAAAGATCACAGTTTCTAAACTGCAACAAGAAGAGCGTCCCTACCACCTTCAAACTGAGCAAAAATGGCAAATAACTTTGGATTACACTCCGGCTTCTTCCATCAAACTCTCCGAGAATGGCAACAATCCGATACGGGCGTCGGACCTTCCAATTTGATGTATCCCCTCTTTATCACGTGAGTCCTACAATACTCTCCTCTGACCTGATTTCCTTACTGTTTAACGCATCTGTTGAAGCAAGCCGGCGAAATAGTTTTTTTTAAACAAAAGCAGTGAATTACGTTATTATTACGTTACGTTATTACGTTTTTGCCTTCTTCAAACACAGGCACGATGTGAACGCAGAGGAGGATATCACTTCAATGCCCGGGGTCAAGAGGTGGGGCGTCAACAAACTTGTGGGTCACTTGCAACCAATTGTGGATCTGGGATTGAAATCTGTCCTTCTTTTCGGAGTTCCTGATGAGCAATTCAAGGTATAGACACAGGAATAAATCACTTTCGCGTACAAATGTTAAAATAAGGTCAAGTTCACGAACTTGACCTGGGTATTTTCGTTAAATTCGAAGCACAACTTCGTTGATCCACCTATTTGATGTATTAAAATTAATAATAATTCACAAATTCACTTGGTTTGCTGATTTCCGAATAGATTTCTCACCAACAATAGCTACTGCTTAAATCTGTAGTTGTTCAAGTTGAAGTACACAAAATACACAACAAATTTTGAGAAGGAATTCTCCGGTAATTCATCAGAAAATTAAATAATTGAGGATTTAATTGCACTTGTACTTTTATTGGATGGTACTTAAAAGGCAAAAGGGGATATCTCGAAGGAAAGCGTGATTTTTGCCGTATTTTGACTGTTCTAAACATTGCCGGGTCCATATAAGGGCATATATGTTCACTCTATGACTGAGCCCGCGTATAATACATATATGTACCTATTTTTATTATTATACATATATTAATAATAATAATTATCATGTTCATTAAGTCATTATAATTATTTATAATTATTTAGAACTAATTATATCTGAGTATACATATTATATAATTATAAAAAAATTAATTATTATTGAGAACTTGGGAACCCTATTTCACTGCTTTAAACTGTTACTGACCATTTTATTTTGGTAAAAAGAATACAAAAGTTAAATGAATCTAATTACTTTTGGTGTCACTTTACAGGATGACCGCGGAAGTTCTGCTGATGACCCGGATAAATCTCCCGTGATAAAGGCCATCCCTATTCTGCGGGAGAAATTCCCCGATTTGATAATTGCTTGCGATGTACGTCATTTCAATATCATTTTGCACTAAGTTCATCTCCGACGAAACGTGCAAACCAATTTTTTGTAACACCTGTAATTTTGTGTACACAAAATAATTAATGGTTTTGCTCCTATTTCAAATATTAGGTATGCCTGTGTGGTTTCACCAGCCACGGTCATTGCGGTATCCTCACTGCCACGGGGCATATTGACAATGATGAATCCACGAATCGACTTGCCTCGGTGGCTCTGAGTTATGCCACGGCAGGATGTCACATTGTGGCTCCGTCAGATATGATGGATGGACGGATTTTGGCTATCAAAACGCTGTTAAAAAAGGCTGGCTACGGGAATAAGGTATAATGCTGACAGTTTTTTTTTAATATTTCAAAAAATATAATATGTATGAGGTTGTCGATGGTCCTGTGGGCTGTTCAAAATCCTTTTGGATCACCATAAAAACCGTTTCTTGAATATAATCAGGTATCCGTCCTTTCATACGCCGCCAAATTTGCATCTTGCTTCTATGGACCATTCCGTCATGCTGCCGCATCCGCTCCCGCATTCGGAGATCGGAAGGCGTATCAACTTCCCCCGGGATCTACTGGCCTTGCTCTTCGGGCTGTGGTGTGTTTTTATTTTTTTTATGATTTTGGATTTTTCCTTATGTTTATATTATAGATTTAACGAGAAGGTGTCGCATGTCTTCTTTTTCGGCTCTAATTTTTGTTTTGAGTTTTATTTTAATTTCAAAAATGTCTTTAGTAAAAAAAATGGAATTTAATTATTTTAATTTAACAAATATCTTTAGTAGACAAGGAATTTAAGTATTTTAATTTAACAAATATCTTTAGTAAAAAAAGGAATTTAATTATTTTAATTTAACAAATGTCTTTAGTAGACAAGGAATTTACGTATTTTAATTTAACAAATGTCTTTAGTAAACAAGGAATTTACGTATTTTAATTTAACAAATGTCTTTAGTAAAAAAAAATGGAATTTAGTTATTTAGAAACAAATGTCTTTAGTAAAAAAAACGGAATTTAAGTATTTTAATTTAACAAAATGTCTTCAGTAAAAAAAATTGAATTTAATTATTTTAATTACATTTTAAGACTCTGAATTCCATAAATTTCTTTCGTATAGGACAGGGACGTGAATGAAGGCGCAGATTTCCTGATGGTGAAGCCAGGACTTCCATACTTGGACATCATTCGCAGTGCCAAGGATCGTCATCCTCACCTGCCCATGTTCGCATACCAGGCACGTGATTTAATTATCTGTAGTTACCCCGATGACAAATTAATTACAGCTTCAATACAAAGTTGTCGCAGGAATCCTTTTCTCTGTTTGTAGTCTTCTAATTTGTAAATTAATTCTTAATTCTGTTTTTGAGCAGGTTTCTGGAGAATATTCCATGCTCATCGTCGGGGCGGAGAACGGCCTCTTTGATCTGGACCGGGCTTTGGGGGAGTCCCTGACAGCACTGAGGAGAGCGGGAACTGATGTCATCATCACCTACTTCACCCCGCGTGTTCTGGCCAAGATCAATCAAGATAACAAGAAGTGAAAGCCAAGTGTGTCAACTGATTAGAAAAATGCAACAATATTTTATTTTGTTACGATCTTGTCACTGATTTTATGTGTCAGAAGCCTACACAATAAAAAGTTGCTTCGTTTTATTTTCAAACTGAATCTGACCATTTTACTTTACGAGGAATGATACAAACGATTTTTTTTTTGCCGACTGAAATCTCTTTTCGAGCAATTGACCAGATTTACTTTGTGATTAACGCTTCCATCATCATCTCCGAAAGTGGGTTCAACTCTTCAATTAGCTGTCCTTAGTCCTTATCACGTACAATTCTGAACTGCCAATATTGTATAACGCATTGTCACGCTTATTTGTTCAAATCACTTTATTTGTAAATGCATTTGCATGCAACTACATAACCTTTAACCTGGATGTCGAACCGGTAGTGATAAGGGAGATATTAGCCTCTCGTGCATTCCTAATAGGCTTCCAAAAATAAATGACTTATTACGCACTTTACATCAATTCTCTGCCGTACATTGCCATGACCATCTGTCATCAAATCACAGGTTTAACGGCCCGTGGCCACTCTTAGGAGGATTAGTAGATGGGGATAATCAATAACCTTTCATTGATAACTGATATGATAAATCCCAAATTATTCTAAATCTTCCCATATAAATACTCACATCCTCCTCTGCTAGAAACGGGACAGACAGGACTGTGATTGAGCAAGAAATACTAGGAACTGTACAAAATTACGGCAAAATGTTCAAGATTTTTGTATTTTTTGTGACTATTACCGCGGCGTTAGGTAAGCCTTTTGCCCAAGATTTGATTTGTCTACATTTGCCCAAGATTTTGTTAACTATAATTACCAAATTTTTTTATTTTCTCAGCTTCCCCCTCATTGCACGGGAGAGCGTCAGTGAAACCAGCGAACGAGGTATAGGGAAAAGTTTCTATTGAGCATAAATAAATAAAAATTTTTGAAAAGAAGGGTATAAAAATGGGTAATTTAACCCTTTCAGGTCTGCTACGAGAATTACGGATGTTTTAGCTCGGAATCCCCTTGGAGCTCCGCTTTGAGGCCTTTGGCTGCCCTGCCAGGACGTCCAGAAGAAGTTGGGACGAGACATTTATTGTTCACGCGGTTAGTTTCTTTTCATTTATGTATAGGTTTATTGGAGTTAAATTTTGCTCTTGTTCAGAGAAATTAATTATTCCAACCTCCCCTGATGGATATTTATTAAAAATATAAAATAAAATAACAATATAAAATTGGGAACATGTTATTTATACAGAACAACTCGGAACGAAGAAGAAGAACTGATTCCCGGGAAGGACCCACTCCTGGACTTCTCCCAGTATGACGGAGGGAGGAAGACCATTGTGATTATCCATGGTTGGACGGATAGTTCCACGACGGCCTGGGTTAAAAATACCAAGAACTTTTTCCTGGACAGGGTAACACATATTACCAAAATATTATTTTTTATTTTTGACCTTATGTTGTTTATTTTTAAAATATTTTAAAAATATTTTTAAAATATTTTAATTCCACAAAAACATAAAATCCTAATCCATTCTTAATTATTTCAGGAGGACGTAAACGTTCTTGTGATTGACTGGAGTCCAGGTGCCAGCCAAAGTTATCTCAAGGGCGTGGGCAATTCTCGGCTCGTGGGTGCTCAAGTGGCCAAGTACGGAATAAATAAAACAAAAATAAATGGATCTGATTGGTTTTGGTATCTAAATGACACAATTAGATTTGTATGAATATGATAATTTATATGATGATCTGACGTTTGAATTAACAGACTTCTGGAATTCATCATTGGAAGAACCGCAACCACACCTGACACCATCCACATCGTGGGCCACAGCCTGGGCGCTCACATTGCGGGCTACGTGGGAACTCGCATCGAAGGAATTGCAAGGATTACAGGTAAAACCTGCTGGAAGCAATTTAATATTTCAAAATCCCAAAAATTGAAGAAAAAAATGGGATGAATGAGAAATAAGAGCATGATTGTATTTTTAATTGTTGTAAATTGTAAACAGCTTTGGACCCAACCCAGCCTTACTTCGAGGGCACCGATCCCTTGGTACGAATCGACCCCCGGGACGCGCTCTTCGTCGAAGGAATCCACACCAATGGCAGATCCGCTTTGGAGCTGGGCTTCGGCATGACCTCCTCCGTGGGTCACATCGACATCTATCCCAACGGCGGCGAGGTTCAGCCGGGATGCAAGGATACCTTAAGTAATCTCGTGGGCTCCATCATTGAGCTCATTACCCTGGATTTTAAAGGTGACACTTTGACCTCAAACAGCTAGACAAAATAAATATTTGTCTAAACTAAAATAATTAAAAAAAAGGAGACTTAATTAATTGACTATTTTTTGGGGGGGACAGGTGCGATTTCCCAGTTTGCATGTTCCCACGCTCGAGCTCCAGAATATTGGGCGGAATCCCTGAAGAATGGCTGTCCTTATGTGGCCTATCGTTGCGATAATTACAAAACTTTTGAGAAGTACGGGCTCATTTCCTCATCATTTCCTCATCATTTCCTCTGTTGCATTAAAATTGAGTTATATCGTGATGAATTATGTACCTATATTTATTATAGATATAATCTGTGTACATAATAATCTGTATAATGTACATATATGTGTACAGGGGCACATGCTATTCCTGCGAGGGCAACTCCTGCGTTGTCCTGGGGGATACCCGGGACAGTTTCACGAAGGCCGTTCAACCCGGGTCTTATTACCTCCACACGGATGGCCAGTCATCATATTGCCGTTAGTGACTTCCTGTATTTGTCAACGGATCCAATTAATTTCGCCTTTAATACTGCTTTCTCCGCCTCATTAACTACTTTCACCCACTTTCACTTTTTCTCGTCTTGGACAAAATGCTATTTAAATTACTTCCTGTGCAATGTGCAACATATTATGCATATTCATTTTTTAATATTTGAATTGCAGTTCAACCAGCGACCATGGAGACTGGTGTGAGCAGTACTCAGAAGAAAGTGGACAGTGGGAAGTTGACAGTGAAATTCCGACATGACGGGATCACTACCAATGACTATATTTTGGCTGAGTAATGACATGATATTCCTGTAGATAAATACATAATTACATATAAATTCCTAGATAAACTTTCTCTGTCATCATTTCTAATCTTGTCTAAAATTTCCCAGTGGAACCATCAAGGCCGGGGACAATTTGGCCATTCACATTGAAGTCCCAAGCATTTTCCTACCAACAACGGACATTCCATTGACGGCCACTTTGCGGTACACCCGAACTCTTATCCCGGGATTGGATCCCAAGACGCTGTCCATTGACGGATTATCCGTGTCCTTTGTCGATAGGGAACTCAATGTTCAAACGTGAGTGACGTCATTTTAGTCATTTATAATGTGAGTAATTATCCTCGGAAATATTTATATAGTAACTTATCAACTTATGTATGTATATCTGTTGCAGTAAACGATTTTATGGGGCCACCTTGGAAGCCGGCGTGGACATCGTCATCGGGGAAGAAAAATAGGGAGTTTTCTGCCCGGTGAATCTTTATATGAATGCATTGTACCATAAAAAATGTAATGTTGGTTTCGTACAGTGCAAATTTCTTAATCGAAAATCAATAAAATTTGCATCACAAAAATATCGTATTCAGTGCTCAATCCGCTTTGTAGCTTGATGGATTGTGCTATCACTGGCTGGTGTGGCCACATTTTTTATCACTGTTGATTCTATCAGTAGCGAATTTTTTAGTACTGATGAATTTTTTTTTTTTTTACTGACAAAGAAAAAGGTTCTTAAGCCGACCAGATGCAACAAGCAAAAATCCAACGTTGTCTTTATTATTCTTTCCATTATTAATATTTGAAACTCCTTTTTCTTCAAAGTGACAACATCAAAAAAAAAAAAAAGATTTACATAATGTTTTCATTTAACCTTCATGCATAATAGTAATAGAAGACATGTTTATTTTATTTATTCCCCCTTCTTTTTTGCCCTCTCTCCCATATTTTCTCCCTTATACTTTTTTGTAAGCATAAATCCATTATCAAGTAAATATTTTTTCGTGTATTTACAAGTATCTCTCGCCGTAGAAGTGGCAAAGTAGAGTAAATATTTTTTTTAAAACAGTAATTAAACTAAAATGTAACATTTTTTTGGTCAGTTCTTATGTACTCTTAATGTTAACCCAATTCCAAAATCCCGTGTGGTGGGCTTGGTAATCAATATTGTGTTAAATACGTATGTACATGTGTATTAGGTATAGATTCCATGGTTGATAAAACCTATGTAAATGTGCTAAGAATGTTCCAAATCCTTATATAACAACAACCGTATGTTATGCAACAATTCAAAAAAGTATTTTTTTCAGTGTATTTCCTGTGACCTTAGACATTAATACGTTTTATGACGAACATTATTAAGGACATTTTTTTCGGTAGTAACAACTACAGTTATTTACATTGTTAATTGCCTTTCTCTCCATCTCTCCCATCATCAAGCTGGACCAGCTTCCTTTCCACTAGCTCATCCATACAAACTTTTACGAATATTATTTACACAAGTTTTTACATCTCTTCCCTGGAAATTGTCTTAAACATTACGAAATAATCCCTAATTACAGAAAAGTAACTTAGCTTAACAAATGAGTACAAACAAGGGCTAAAAGGGCTAAGAATTTTTTTTTACATTCCTTGCCTAATTAAAGGAGAAAGTCAAACATTCTCTAAATCAAATGTGGAATAGAGAGGAAAATTATTCATGAAATTATTTTAGGTGGAAAAACACGGGAAATTACGAGGCGCATTTAAATATACAATTGCCTCTAACAATACAATGCTCTAAAATGATAGAAGATATCTCAAAAGCCCAACGGAAAAGTGGGAGATTTATTGTATGTACAGCTTAAATTGCAATTAAAAGGATACCGAGCTTTCTTTAGTTTATATTTATTTATATTCACAATCTGATATTTATGTACATATTCACAACTTTCACCGTATGACTCCAGCCGTTTATCAACTGTGATTAAGTTAATAAATGTAATTTTATCTACAGACTTTTTTTTTTTATTATTGATGTGTGGTATTATAGGTTGTATTGTTGTATATATAGGAATTGAGGAATTTAATTAATGTTTTATTGTTGTTGCCATTGTGTAGTGTAGAGCACGTTCCGATGAAGGAAGCGGTATCTATCGCCTTTGTTCCACTGAAACCCCATCTTTTTGTCATTTTTTTCACAAAGAGAATTAAATTGTCTTTAATATGTATTGTTTTTTTTAGAAGGAAATTTTGAATATGTTAATAGATACAGGTGTTTCACACCATTTAGGAAGTGACTTTTTTTTTTTACAGCTATAACTTCTTATGTGTTGAGCAGATCACATTTAAGGCATTGATATGGTTCAATAACCGAACAACAACCTTTGTGGTGTTGCTCTGTTTTTTTCCCTCACTTAAATAGAATTTTAGAGAAAATAATGCCGTAGAGCGTACTCGCAGTGATGTATATTTGTAGTCTATTTCTAGGTATGTATTTTAGTGAAATATTGAAAGGAATTATAATTATGTGGAAATTACATAATAAAAGCGGGTCTAGACAGCCATTTTCTCTTTCCTACGAATATTTTTATGTTTGTTTTTAAGGCATCCTGGCAATTCCTGGGCAAGTTCGGAAGCTTTCTCTGTGTAGGAAGCGCCAGGAGAAAGTCGTCCTTCCCATGTCCCCTTTCACCGTGTGGTTTCGGGTTATAAAGCAAAAGCTATTATGATGATGTACAAAAAAAAATTCCTTTCTTTACTTCACAATGAAGGCATAAAAGAATAATAAAAAAAAGGAATTCTCGAGAGATATCCCCATTTTTTTGGAAGAAAGAGACGGTGAAAGTATTCCAGCCTTTTTTTGAAGGGAGAAGACATTTTTTAATCTTCCTGTGGTATTTCTTTTTATTATTCCTTTTAACACCAAAGCTTTAATTGTATGTAATACCCATAGTGTGGTTGGAACTTGGCGAGAAATAAAACTTTTTTCTCCGCAAAAAACTTTGTCATAATTAAATTCAATTGCACGGCCCGAGAAGCCTTTGGAAAGAAAGACCATGTTTCTGGAGATACTTAAACAACCAAGATTAGTAATAAAGCTCTTATTTCTAGGGGAAATTCCTATTTTGGATGCTTAAAAACTTTTGGGTGCTGGAAGAGAAAGATAATTATCTAAAAATGCCGGAGCTTTCTTTTCTTTTAGGGGAAAATTGCTTTCACCCATTTAAGCTTTATAACTACAGCTCCCAACGACACTCCAGTCCTCCAGGAGGTCCTAAATATGTTAAAAATAATATTTTATACATAATTTTATATTTTTGTTCCAACATCCAACCATTGCATCAATACAACCACTAGCCCTATTTTTAGACATGAAATGACATTTAGAGGAAATGAACACACTGTTTCCATATCTGCCGAAAGGGGCGCCGACATGACGCAACTGCAAAGGAAAGTCGACCAAAATTAGACACACAATGGAATCAATGGACACAAACATTTACAGAGGTTCCACATAAATTATCTAAATTGTTTTTTTTTTGGGAAAGAAAAAAATCCGATTTTTTTACTCATTCCCATCATCTACTATATTATTGTACTCCGCACACAAACAATCAACATTGCTCTTCGAAACCATAGATTAAATTGTGTTAATCTTCTTCTTTAAAATAAATCCATAAATACATAATGTAATTAATTAACTAATTGTAATTAATTAATATCGTCACTAACTATAACTATGTATCTACAATTTAATTAAAAACAAAATTTCTGCTAATTAAAACGTGAATCCCACTATAGACACAGCTGAACCTATACAAAGAGTACGTATTACATTACCTGCTGGCGTAATATCGTTGAGGCTGCGGGGAAATTAATTAATTAAATTAATTTCTGTGTATAGATATTTGACATTATTTAATTATTATTATTATTTTACAAATTCGCCCTTATAATTACTACTGCGAGGTAGACGAGTTCCTACAGCACACTGACATCACTTGTCCGTGTCTCTAAAACATTATTTTTTTGGATGTGTAATTAATTCGAAGTTGAACAATCCCGCGAACTGGTGTTGTTTTTGTAATTAATTAAATTATTATCTATGTACGTTTAAGTGGAATGAAAAATGGCTTTCATTTGATTCAACTAGTAATATTTACGTATGTAATTTCATGTGAATTAAGTACCCTACTTTGTCCTTCCAAAATTGTAATGTGCTTTAAAGGATTATTTCCTCTTTTGGTAACATGTATGTGGATCAGGCCTTTTAACTAATTGTGAGTTTATATTTTATTTAAATTAAATAATATTTTAGAAATTTAATACTTTAGAAAATAAAGAAAACTACTGGGAAGTTTCCCTAATTGCAAGCTTTAAAAAATGGCTAGGCTGAAACGGACAAGAGGAGGATTTTTAATTTCATTTTAAATTAAAAAATTGTGTATGTTTGAAACTATTCAGGAATTCTGGAAGGAACAAAAAGGGTCGAGGAAAGAAAATCGTTATAAAAAGGAATCACTAATTGTTTCTGTGAAATGATTTGAGAAATTATTTCTGTGACAAGGACATTTCCTCCGAAATGGATGGCTTCTGGATGTCTCTTCCTTGGAAAATTCTTCTGCAACAAGCCTCACTATTACCTTTTGGAAATCTGCCCTTAATAACCTGGTTGCTACTACAATGTCCTGGAATTTCGTAGGTAAATGGCAAGTGAAAAAGCTGGGCTAACTATGTACATGTCTAGTTACAAGCGGAAGTATGAAAAAGTGTAATGAAAAAGGACGTTTCGTCCAGAGGAGAATTACTCTACGGTTTAATTAGGTCTGGTTTAGTAGCGATCAACTGCGAATTGTTCAGAACAATTGCACTTTGATTTGTTACACTTACAAACTAGTTCAAAGCACCTTTCTTGATTCCATTCCTTTCGTTTGTTATCATTCAATAACAATGGCAAAAATGTCTAACAACGGCTTTAAGGAGAGAATTTCTTTAAATATTTTTCTCAACTAACAATATTTTTTTCTATTTAAATCTAAGCATACAAATTAACCCGAGGCTATATAAGAAATATGTTCAAGACCAAAAACAGACATTTTTTTGGAAATTTTTGGGAACGTCATACAACAAGGTCATATCACGCCCTTGAAAATTTGTAACATATATTTTGCAGTTCAGGATCGATCTCTACCTTTTAGTTTTTAATCGGCTCAAAGATGACTGATGTTAAGTTTTTATAGGAGAGGCAGAAAATCGGAGGGGACGAGTTCAAATTATATTTTACAAATTTTCTTTTTTTTTCATTTTTTTTTTAGTTTTTTTCATTTTTTTGTCCGGTCCAAATTCCAAAAATAATAGTTTTGACCAAGAACAAATGGTAGACATACAAATAGACATAATTTCTTAAATTATATTTAATGTGGTGAACACAGGCAGAGAGAAATTAGGTGCTTATATACGAATGAGAAAGGTCTAGAGAATGGAGAAGGAAAGGTTTATTGGAAAAAGGAGAAAGTATGGCAAAGTAAAGATGACAATATCGAAATTCAGGAGAGAGAAACAACAAAGCAAAGGAGAAAGTACAGTGAAATCAAAGAGGAATCACAGAAATAAACGAGAAGACAGTAAAATCGGGGAGAAAGTACCGAAATCAAGGATAAAATACTGAAATTAAGGAGAAAGTAAAGAATTCAAGGAGAAAATAAAGAATTCAAGGATAAAATACTGAAATTAAGGAGAAAGTACAGAATTAAAGGAGAAAATTCAGACATAAAGGAGAAAATACAGAATTAAAGGAGAAAATTCAGAAATAAAGGAGAAAATACAGAATTCAAAGATAAAATACTGAAATTACGGAGAAAATACAGAATTCAAGGAGAAAATACAGAATTCAAGGAGAAAATACAGAATTAAAGGAGAAAATACAGAATTCAAGGAGAAAATACAGAATTAAAGGAGAAAATACAGAATTAAAGGAGAAAATACAGAATTAAAGGAGAAAACACAGCATTAAAGGAGAAAATTTAGAATTAATGGAGAAAACACAGAATTAAAGGAGAAAATTTAGAATTAATGAAGAAAAAACAGAATTAAAGAAGAAAGTCAGTGGAGCAAAAGGAGAAAGCAGAAAAATGGAAGAGAAAGTCCAATGAAACAAAATGAGAAAGCAGAGAAATGTAGGGAAAAGTACAGTGAAAGAGGAGAAAGCAGAGAAAGGAAGATATTTTTTTGCAGCATAGTCCATTATTTCCATGAATAATGGAGTTATACGATTTTTGGAAACTTTTTATTAATCATGTAAGGGAAAGAAAGTAGATGAAAAGGTATAATTAATGGTGGTAGGAGCGGGGGTAGTCAGTACTGGGTTACGTGTGATTAGTATAAGACGTCTTTTAACGATTTTGGTTACTGCATCCGGCAGGATGGGAATCTAGAGTTCCAAGAGCTAAAGGCCCGGTCTTGTTGATGAGCACGTTCTATACTAATGGTACTTGGTCGCTTGGTGAGTGTTGGTGGTGCCAATGGGTCTTGCAGATGTTCCAGTTGTTGTGGTTGTTCCTGAAAACTGGCTGAGAATGTTGGCGACTGTGAACCCGCTCCTCCATCATGTTGACATCCTGGACTGGGAGATTTGGACCGATGGACTGCGTTAGGAGCGGGAAGTGATTGTCATCTCTGAGCCATCGCAAGCGTGGACACCATCGGGGGTCTCACCGGCCGGTTGTCCAGGATCTTCTCCAATTCATTCATCACAGTCGTGTTCAACTTCGGGATGAGCTGGAACCAATCACACACACAATCAATACAAAATGAGTCCAAATATCCATTAAAACAAAATCCATTCAAAATCCACTTAAGCCTCCGAAATATATGCAGTCATCAAGCAAATCTGATCATTTTCAGACGGCCTCATTCTCCCTTAATCTCTTCCCATGAATTCAATCGCAGCCTGAAATTAACCTAGAACAGAATTCCGAACGAATCGATTTTTGGTTTGTATTCGATTCGAATTTGAAAATTCGAATTTTTTTATTCCTACCATTTGGATTCGGATTGATTTTTCGAATCAAATAAAGCCCCCGAATTGGAGTTGAAAAATGAACCAAATTATCATTTTAATTCGGTTTGTAATCGATTCTTACATCCGAAAAATATTCGATTCGGATTTGTACTCGAATTGGATTTCAAAAATGAACAAAATTGTCATTTGAATTCGGTTTGTATTCGATTTTTAAATTCGATAAATATTCGATTTCGGATTTGTATTCCAGTTTCAGTATTTACTTGTACTCGTATTGGATTCGAAATGAACCAAATCCAGAACATTTGGATTCGACTCAGTTTGAATTCGGTTTGAATTCGAATATTATTCGTATTCCTTCGGAGCTCTAACCCAAAATAAGTCTCTTTTAAAGTGAAACTGCATGGAAATAACCAAAATTCTCCCCTTGATAAAGGGTTATGGGGGCGCCTTTAAAATGCGAGGAGCTCTCTCCGTATTTCTATATTAAGCCATTCTGTAGCAGGATGCGCTTCACATGGGAAATGGGGAATTACAGAGGTTTTTGCAGAGAAATTTGCGGGGAATTCCCAGCACTTTCTCCTTTGTCCAGGTAAACACAGCTGGGACTAGACTTTCTCTCTACAATTGTCTATGCAGGCCCAGACAATGTAAATGTACATCCTCTCGCCTTCCCTGTAATCGCTCCCTGTTTGCAAAACTAATTACCAAGTCACCCCGTAGACGTTCAGCCCGTTAGTGAATAATTTATACTGACGTCTTCCAATTGAATATTCGTCCTCCTTCACCCCCCAAAAAAACATTTCTACGTCTTCCAAATTCCTCTATCCCCTGCATATCCTGCATCTCCTGCATAAATGTATATATATCACATATATATGTGTATATATCACATTATATATATCGAAATTCCCATATAAGGTGTCATTTTGGGTTATAAGGGTTTTAGGTCTCCAGCGGTTTCATCAGAGACGATGGCTTAAAATGAAAATTAGAGCAAGAAATTCTGCTTGGATATAAGAGGACCATTCCGGGTGGATATTCTTCCCGGGGAAAGAGGGAAGCTTAATAAAAATGGGTGGATATTGTGCAAAAAGCCCGGTTCTTATCATCCTCTCAACTCCCCCCTTTGAAGCATCTTCTGGGAGTCTCTTCAGGGTAATTACATACAGTGGAGTCTCTCTATAACAGCATCCACGGGATCCCGAAATTTTGCTGTTATAAAAGGAATGTTGTTATAGAGAACATAATTAATATGTATACCATGTACAAAGTGCGGCGAATTTCCTGACGTTATTCAGAACATGCTGTTATAAGGGGCGCTGTTATGAAGAGACTCCACTGTACAGATATATGGAGTATCTCATCACTTCCGAAAAGGCGCCCACACATGGACGTCCTTCTAACCGTTTCCTTATTACTACAACACCCTCTCCAAGCCCTAATTTATGAGCTCAATTTAAATCCAAAGATAACGCCATTTTACTCTCGTATTCCTTGCCCTTTTCAAAATTCTCTCTCTCTCTCTCTCTCCATCTTTTACTGAGTCCGCTCTCTACCTTTCTCCGGAGCTGGAGGGAAACCATTTTGCTTCGCCACTAAAAGTTCTTATTCTTATCTCCAAGTTGGCCGGTCCTTTCTCCGGAATAGAGAAAGGGTTAAAGGAGCAAAACACGCTAAAAACGAGAGAATTGAAGGGAGAAACATGTATATATATATATATATATATATATATGTATAATTTACCTGCAAAGCCTGGAAGTACGTGAGAAGCTCCGGTGTTGACGTGGGTCCGACGAGCATGCACTGAACGGGGTCATTCTTGAGGCACCAGGCAATGACCAATTGGGCCAAGCTACAGCCATGCTTCTCGGCCAAGGCAGCAATCTCCCGACTCAGCTTCTGTTGATGGAGTTGTTTGGCCGAGGAGGCCTCTTCCGCCGAGGCGGAGCGCTCCTTTCCCCAGCTCTGTGGATTTCAAAGAGAAAAGTCCTTTGTCAGTTTTTTTTAGTACCTACTTTACATCCCATCCCGTTTTGCTACATCAACCCTAGCACTTATTATGTTTGCCTATACCTGGACTAAAAACCTTATTGGGACATCGAGGGAATATAGAAGATATGTATTGTACATATTTATAGTATTGAAAGACAAGATTCCAGTTATTTGGTCGCTCGTCTCCATTTGTGAGGGTGCCAGGACTGCCAGGAGGTGATCCGTCACTCTAGCTCTTCTCTACCAATTTCTTGGGACTCAGAGCTCCGAATGAATCGAATATTGGCTAGATTTGGTTTTTATTCGATTCGAATTTGAAATTCCACTTTTTTATTGCTACCATTTGGATTCGGATTGATTTTTCGAATTGATTAATCCTCCCGAATTGGATGTGAAATATGAACGAGATTGTCATTTGAATTCGGTTTGTATTCGATTACTAAATTCGAAAAATATTCGATTCGGATTTGAATTTAATTCATAAATTCGAAAAATATGCAATGCGGATTTGTATTGGATTCATAAATTCGAAAAATATGCAATGCGGATTTGTATTCGAATTGGATTCAAATTCAATTCGAATCTAACCCAAAATATCGTCGTTTAAGACCAAAATAGTGACTAGATGCATGTGACACTAAAGTTTTAAATTGTGCTAAGAGCCTTTCGCAGCTTTTAGGCCAATTATGGACAGTCAAGTATTTAGTGAATTCGTTTCCGTATTCGATTCCGATTTCCATGCAATCACTCATTCTAGAATTGTATTGGATTCGTTTTGGGAAGAAATTTCGGTATTTACTTGAACTCGTATTCGATTCGAATTGAACCGAATCCAGAACATTTGGATTCGATTTGAATTCGAACATTATTCGTATTCGTTCGGAGCTCTACTTGGGACATTGAATTTACGAATGCAGGCACATTCGTAATTGATCGCAATAGTTGCTAGTTTCTCTTCAAAAGTATTGCTATAACCAATTTTTTTTTACATTGGCCAAAAATGCAATAATGTATACGTAATGCCTGATTAGATACCAAGTCCAGACGACCTCGTTGACTTGTAATGTATAATAAACGCACACAGACTACGGCTTTCCATTCTCCTTGCGCCGATCAAAGTCCATAAAAAGTTTCTTAGACCTTTGACGGGGGAATTCGGATGTATGTACATATCAATGTATGTACATATTGCCTTCCTATTCCGTGTAGAGGAATATTCAAGGAAAGTCCCATTTATTTGGTACACTTAATGAAATTAGATTCCTGATCCTCTTTGAGTCCGAAGGGAGTAGAAATATAAAAAGATTGGAGAAATGGCGAGGAGTGAAAGGGGAAAAATCCCTTTTATGGCCGTACACACATGAGATGTATGAGGTTTGGAAAAATGGGAGAATTATAATTAATAACCTCTCCAAGCTTTCCTCTGAATTTAATAATTCTCCCGTCTTATTAGAGGATCTACTTTGGATGGGGAAATGTATGTTCCAAGAGGAAAAGTCATGCCAAGAAAAAATGGGAGGAACACGTTATGGCTGGATCTATGCTCCTAAATATTTTGCGGGTATGGTCGTGCTGGATGCACGTGTACATAAATGTGAGAAAAAACAAGGGGAAGAACGGGAGAAAGTACCGAATTTTTTTTTTTTCGTCGGAAGCAAATGATAGGAAGTGAATCTGGTTTCTGGCGCTTTTTTGCTTTTCTTGTAGGTTTTCGAGGGGGAAAAGTTGCTGTCCCTGCTTTTCCATTCAGGATATTACTAATAAGAATCATGGGGTGGCTATTCCAGGAAAAGGGGGAGATGAACATCTTTTTTGGTCCTCATCCTCACACATAATCATTCCTTCCCTTTCGTCCCTTTGTCCTCACATTTATTCTTTCTTGGCAACAATCCTTGGAGGAGATTACTCTGACTTTCTCATCTTTGTCTAACTTTCTCCTTCTGACTTTCCTGACGTATCACTTTCTCTATCAATTTTCTTTTCTTTCACTTTCTTTCTATGTATGATTTTCTCTTGTAATTTTTTTTTCGTCTTCTGTTATTCTGATTTTCTCTTTTAATTCTCTTTCGTCTTCTGTTTTTTTGAGTTTCTCTTTTAATTATCTTTCGTCTTCTATTATTATGATTTTCTTTTTACTTGCTCTTTTACTTTATTTGTTGGTTCCACTTTCATTACATTGCATTCTCTTGTTTGCTTACTCACGTCGTCACACTTTATTGTCTTTCCGCAGTACTTTCTCTTTCATTTCTGATCAACTTTCTCTTTCATTTCTGATCAACTTTCTCTTTCATTTATGATTTACTTCCTCTTTTATGTCTGATTTACTTTCTCTTTCTTTTCTGATTTTCTCTTTCATTTCTGATTTACTTCCACTTGTATTTCTGATTAACTTTCTCGTTCATTTCTGATTTACTTTCTCTTTCATTTCTGATTTACTTCCTCTTTATGTCTGATTTACTTTCTCTTTCTTTTCTGATTTTCTCCTTCATTTCTGATTTACTTCCACTCGCATTTCTGATTAACTTTCTCGTTCATTTCTGATTTACTTTCTCTTTTATTTCTGATTTACTTCCTCTTTATGTCTGATTTTCTCCTTCATTTCTGATTTACTTCCACTTGCATTTCTGATTAACTTTCTCGTTCATTTCTGATTTACTTTCCCTTTCATTTCGGATTTACTTTCTCTCGCTCCCGTTCTGTGTCACTTTCTGTCTCTAGTGTTCTCCTCTCTTTTTCACTTTTCTCTCAAATCCTCCCTTACACTCCTGTTTGACCTCATATTGCATTTCTCTCTCGGGTTGTCGCATCCTCTGTCTCTCCTTTTGCCTCATCTTCCTCTCTTGGTCCATCTCCGAGATTTCCTGTGATTACCCACTCATCTATCCCTAATAGTCACCTTCCTACCCCTCCGTCTACCCTCTCGGCTCTATTATCATCTTTTCATCTAATACACACCATTTCCTTGAAAGCTATATTCGCCCTCCTTCCACTTTCTCTCTCTCTCTCTGTCTCAATATAGTTTTCCCCTTCAAAGCTTCCCCTCTCCCCTCTGTTCTACATCTACTTTCTCCAAGCTTTCAGGAGTTTATTTTCTCCATTACATCCAAATACATCATATTAGTAGATCCAAACTATGGATTTTCTGTCACTAAGGACCTACCTTCTGCATATATGCATCTCGCCATCCACCCCGCCCATCTAAATCTTAATCACAAAATGTAAGGAGACTGAAGGCACTCCTTACGTCGGGAGCTTAGCCCCATTTAACCTGATAAAGTGCCATCAAAAATACACCGTGTAGAGCAGGAGATTTGCTATTTTTAGGATCTGATGATGGAGATTTCTTGGAAACTTTCTCCTGGGAAGCATTATTTCCAGCTTCGTTGTCCCCGTATTTACTATCTTTCACGGTACATACTTTCACCAGGAACACAACTTTCACCTCTAACAGAGTTGCTTTCTCAGATTATCCGGGCACTGAGACAATTTAATTAATTTTTGTGTCCCTGATTTTTCCCATATTTTCCTGATATACTCATTATACTGATTATTTTGCTTTAAAGAAACTTCGCGGTGTATATTTTGATTTAAAAAAATTAACTTTTGATGCTAAAATACATTTCCAATTATGACTAGGTATTTATCATTAAAATTAATAATGCGATTATTCCACCATTTATTAGTTTGCATATTTTCTAATTTGAAGAATGATAAAAACTGTGTAAAATATTGGTATGTATGCACATGTGTATTCCTGGACGTATACACACACGTATGTACATACTGCGTACGTATACATGGAACTCTAAATTAGCCCTTATCAGTTCACCGCTTGTTTGAGCAGGAAATGATAATGAATTGTTTTTATACAATTAGTTTTTGTAACTACAGAGAAACAAAACTACAAAAAAATGCTTTTGGTATGAATCTGGTTGATTTGTATCATTTTTGGCTGTACCTCTTTGTGACTTATGTTGCTCTCTTCTTCATTCCAACTGTAGGAGGAAACGTACCTTTCCCTTTTCTAGAATAAAACAAGACACGTGAGGAAGGCGAGAATATGAGATTGTCAATTGTCCACAAAAATCCATTGTTTTGTCAAGGAAATCGCGTAAAATAGGGCATTTGATTAGTATCTTTTTTTACAGAAGGAAGAGCGGGGGTACTCATTTCTAGCCCCTAATTTGTGCCGAGGGAGGGATGAGTTTTTTTTAATCTGTAGCAGTAAAGGGCAGTACGCAAACACAGAAGAAAGAGAAAGGTAGGTTAACAAAGAGAAAGAGAGAGAGAGAGAACAAGACAAAAAATCACATTCTTTATAATCATAGAAAACGTTGGCTTTAGCCTACGAAAACAGAAATTATTTAGAAATTTGTTCCAACATTAATTGGAACTGGAAGTGCCAGAAAAGAGGTTAGTGCATTCTATTTTTATAGGGGATTATTTTATTTATTTTTAGAATGGTGAGATGTTATTTTTAAGCGTTTGTTAGCATTCCAAAAACTTGGAGCAATTCAAGGTCTTAGATGCATGATGGGAGGAATTTTATTCTATTTTATTGAAAGGAACGATATTTATTTCAAATAAGTGTAGAACCTTCCAAATGAAGAATTTCTACACAATTTTTGAGCTTACTCAAAACTGATGTAAAAACATTCTAAAAACTCGAAATGTTACCAAAATTTCCCTCAAAATTCAAAAACAATTGCGATAAATTTATCACTATATTTATTAATTTTATTTATTTGATTTATTAATAATAAATAAATAATAATGAATTGATATAATAATAAGATAAATATTTTCATCATATTTATCACGTTTTGTTTGGAAAAATATTTAATTATGAATCACATTTGAATTACATTAACTAGAATTGGTAGAGGACTGATTGTGTGGCGGAAATTCGCCTTTGATGTGCAAGGAGAATGGAAAAGGTGAGCAATTGTGCAAGAAAAATTGTGTGAAAAACCGACCAAATTTGTGAATCGGATTTTATCCCGGCAGCCAGTGACTTAATTACATTAGATTAAAGGGTTATTATTTTTTAGTGAGATAAAAGTTCATGCTGAATAAGATATTTATATCCTTCAAATTATGGCCGAATTATTTCGATCATGACCATTATTCGTGCATATAAAGCTGCCAGAAAATTCCATGCGTTTTTAGACATTAAAAATGGTACAAATGCACAGAATGCATTGGACATCACAATATTATAGATCGGACACATGCATTAGACATTACAAATTGAGCACATGAATTACATGCAATAGACAATGTTATTACAACAAATCCCCCCATATTTCTCATCTTATTTTGTGTGGGAGGGAGAAAGTCTGGAGATGACAAGGAAGGCAGAGTTATGAAAATGCTTTCACCACAATTTCAATACATCGAAGGAGGAGGCAGAGGGAGAAAACAAATAGAGAAAGTACATAGATGAGGGCATTTAAAGGGGCCTGATTGTTTGGGGGGGGGGGTGGAGGCCGAAATATCTCGTATTATGTTTCTTCTGTGAACTACGACAGATGTCAAAGAAAGGAGCGGGAGAGAGAAAGTTCCCAGGAAGACTTCAGTGAAGACACTCTTAATGCGTCTCTGGAAATGGAGTGGAGGACATTTGGAGAATGGTCGGCGGGGAAAAAACAAGTGCCTCCACTGACTTTCTTACGTATTGCCCTTTGAGGACAAAGCCATTCAATCCCGACTACTTGCTTTTGCCAAAATTCGTATATGGGGAAATACATGGGAAAGGTCCAAAGTCCAACGGCCGGAATCTTATGGGGAAAGTCAGTTCCTTTTGTCTATATTTGTCCGGGAAAACATCAAATTGTACGAATTTGGTACGAATTTGGTACGAATTTGGTACGAATTTGGTACGAATTTGGTACGAACTTTGTTTTCCTCTGTTAAAATCGATGGAAATGATATGGAATAACGAAGGATTACCTCCATTAAAAAAGAATTCCTGGGAAGATTAGAGATATTTAGAAAAATTATGCAAGGAAATTTGCATTTGTGGGGAAAACAGAGCAAAAGGAAAGGAGAAATAGGAAAATAGCACATCTAAACAATAGTTACCAACAATCAGATGGCACTACACTGGTACATGGGGCAAGCAGGACTTTCTCCACATAATAATACGCACGCCACAATGATTTGGGTACTCATGTTAAAATAAAGGGTAGTCTATTAGTTTTTATTAACAACGCAAAATTCCATCCATTAGCAGGGTATCAACAGCGGGGAGGATGCCGGAGCCTATAAAGATGGTTAAAGTGACATTTATACTATATGCTATTTAGTCTATTTAGTCTATTTACTCATTCAGCATTTTCTGGAGTTCCGTGAACTACAAATAAAATGGAGGCTACCACTGTACAAGAGGACCATGGAATGACACGAACCACATTCAGCCAACAGATCTAGACAACAACCCACTACGACAACAGTCATTGGTAAAGAGAATCAAACTAGTACTTTTGATGGATCTATCGCGGTTTATTTCCTACCAAAATAAAAACTTCACAAGTGGCACAAGAGAAAAGACGGAGCAGAGAGGGAAGATTTTGACGAAGCTTGTTTACGTTATTTCATACACTTCTAATTTTTACCAAAGCATTACGGGTACACATTATGCTTTCAAATTACTTGTCACTACTTATTACTCTACGTTTTTTTTTACATGGAATCATTTGCCATTTAAGGCACGGGAAAAAGAGCATTTTTGACAATTAATTTAATAATTAATATTTGTTTTAAATATATTTTTTTTAAATTTTAGCAAGGAAAAAGACGAACCTTGATGGAAGAGCGAAAGGCTAAGGCCATGGAATCCTCCGGATTCTTTCCAAGGGCTTTGTAGAAGCTCATTGTCAACGGTGACCACGTCATGAGTCCCACGCCTGGAATAGAAAAAAAAAACGAAAAGAAAACAGATTATTTACAAGAAAATTAAATCCATGAAAAGAAAATGACATTTCAAAAGCTAAAATACGAGCTTTCTCCACTGGCAGTAAATACTGCTTCAGTTTTTATGAGATTCTAACACGGTTAGTTAATTCCTATTGGATATCCTACAATAGAATGGGCTCGTCTCGGGATAAACTGTGTGAAATTGCTTTTTGTGTCTTCATAAAATGTGCAAGATCTATTTTTGTGTTTTTTTCTTTGTTTCAAGCAGGAGAAATACCTTTGGGGAAAACGCTTTAGTATGTAAGGTTTACGTACAATGCTTTGTGTTAGCCTGAAATTAGGGTGTAAACCGAAGGAATTCACTGCTCTGCCCCGGCACGTTAGAGGAGCTCAGTAATTTTTTATTTTTTAATCAAGACTTTCCAGAGAGAAAGCATCGGAGGGGGAAAGAGATGCACTTATACAGGAGAAATTTGGCCCAGAGTGAAGTAAACGAATTGGGAACAGAAAGAAATGAAGTGAAGAGGGAAACGTGAGTAAAAACAGAACGAAAGTGGAGTGAAAGAGAAAGTCGTAGCCAAAGAGGAAATCGGAGGAGAATGTGAAAAATGTTAAATGATGGCAGGAAAGGGGCAATAAGAGACAAATGTAGGGAGATCGAAAGTTAAAGAGAAATTTGAACAAGAAATAAGACAACAATGAAAGTGAATGCCAAAAGGGAAGACCGCGAGAGACAAACGAGGAGGTAAATGAGGAAAGCGAAAGCCAATGAAAGCGAAAAACGTGAAAACAGACAGAAGAAAACAAAATCAAAATTAACTAGAGAAAGCCAAATTAATTAGAGAAAGGAAAATTAAATAGAGAAAGTAAAATTGAATAGAAAATGCAAAATTAATTAGAGAAAGCAAAATTAAATGGAGAAAGCGCAATTAAATGGAGAAAACAAATTTAAATAAAGAAAGTAAAATGGAAAAAAAAGCAAAATTAATTAGAGAAAGCAAAATTAAATGGAGAAAGTAAAATTAAATAGAGAAAGCAAAATTACATGGAGAAAGCAAAATTAAATGGAGCAAGCAAAATTAAATGGAGCAAGCAAAATTAAATGGAGCAAGCAAAATTAAATGGAGCAAGCAAAATTAAATAGAGAAAGCGCAATTAAATGGAGAAAGCAAATTTAAATAGAGAAAGTAAAATGGGAAAAAAGGCAAAATTAATTAGAGAAAGCAAAATTAAGTAGAGGAAGCAAGAACGAATAGAAATAGACGTATTTGATCGTACGAAATGTCTGTACGATCAAATACTGGAACGACCGAGAACAAGCAAAACTGAAGCAAAAAATTAGTGGAAAGACAAATGGAAAGTGAAAGGAAGACGACATACCCAAGAAAACTTGGATTGACAGAAAAAATATAGGCATGACACGAGGGCCAAAAGTGAAAACAGAAGGAAGTCGCAATGAAAATTCGTAGGACAAAGAAAAAGCAGAAAGGAAACTGAATGGAAACAGAAAAAAGTCGCAGTAGAAAAGCAGAAAAAACATTTTATACAAAAGGCGAAAACTAAATGAGAGAAGGTGAGAGTAAAAAAATACAAAAAAAAAACAAAAAAAAATTGAAAAGGAGAGAAGTGAAAGGACAAAAGAGGGACAAAGAAAGCAAAGGATGGACAGGAAGACATAATAGCTCAGTGGCACTTCTTTCATTCTTAAGGCTTTCATTTTTTAAAGGAAAAAAAGGGTTTAACTTCGTACGTGCATACGTCTGATTCCTGTTGGACACTCAAGTTGGGTGAGAGCGCAATTTATGTCGAAAGCAGTGGTAAAGAGATAAAATATGAGTCCGTGGATGAGCTTCTCTACTTTGTCACTTCCACTTGACTCCCTTTCTTCCTTTTTTTTCTCATCATCGCGTACTGTTCTTTACTTAAGGGGATATTGCATATCTTGAGACAGAGAGAGAGAAAGAGAGAGAGAGACAGAAATGAAGTCTCCCAGCTTTCCTTCTGTGGACCTCCTCCTTCTGCATAAATGGTTCTTTTTTTATCTGACGCTTATGTTCACATATTCTTTTCTTCTATTTTGGTGTCAGCCTCCCCCACTTTTTCTCCGCGTCTCATCTCTCTCCTTTCTTTATCCTACTTTTTTTCACGTCTTTTCAATATGTGTGTGCGTAAGTGCACCCTTTGGATTTTTTTCATTGTAATGTAAGTAACGATTATTCTCCTGGATCCTCCTACATCCGTTCCTTATAGGACCAAGTATTATATTTTTGCTACTTTCCATTCAATCTTCCTGCTTCACGAGGATTTTGTTAACTCCTTTGTGCTTTTTGATCTCTTCTAGCTTTCTCACTTTCTCGGGCTCAACCCTCTTCCTCTGGCTTTCTTTCTGTACTCATTTTTCCCTTTTAATGTTTGAGCTTTTCCTTCTTACTCGTGATCCTCGCCTTCCTTATTTCCTTTGTAAATTTTGGACGGCTATATTTATTTTCTGCGATTCTTCCCTTCCAACTTTCTCTTTTTGCTTTCTTACTTTCCTTCTTTTTTCTTTTTCTACTGACTTTCTCTTTTTACTTTCTTGCTTTCTTTCTTTTTTCTTTCTCTATTGACTTCCTCTTCTTACTTTCTTTCTTTTTTCTTTCTCTATTGACTTTCTCTTCTTATTTTCTTACTTTCTTTCTGTTTTCTTTTTCCTTTGACTTTCTTGCCTGATTTTCCTCTTTTGTCTTTCGTATTTTACCCGTCTGACTTTGTCTATTTCTCTTCTGGCTTTACATTTTGTGATTTTCTCTCTTCATCTTTTGAATGTTTCCGTGTTGACTTTCTCTTCTGGCTTGTCATTTTCTGACTTTCTACATTTCTCTATTAAAGGTTGTTTGAGTTTCTCTTCTGGTTTTCTCTTTTGAGTATTTTCTGTTTGGCACTTTCTTTTCTGTCTATCTCTTTTGAATGTTTCTTTTCTGTCTCTCTCTTTTGGATGGTTCTTTTCTGATTCTCCTTTCCAGATTTTTCTCTTCTCCTTTTCTATATTGAATTTTTCTCTGCGGCCTTTCTCTCCGCCTCTTTGGAATTTTTCCTGCTTGACTTTCTCGTCCGTCTTTTCATTTTCTGAATTTCTCTCTATCTATGCTGAATATTTCCTTTTTTTAGTGCTTATTCTGGCTTTTCATTTTCTGATTTTCTGTTACTCTTTTGAATTTTTTGACTTTCTCTTCAGGTTTTCTCTCTTTCTCTTTTGAATGTTTTTTGCCTTTCTCTTCTGGTTTTCTCTCTTTATTTTGAATATTCTTTTTCGACTTTCTCCTTTCGATGTGTCTTTTCTGATTCTATGTTAAGGATTTTTCTCTTCTGACTTTCTCTGTTTATGTCTTATTGTTAGAATTTTTTCGGTCGATTTTTTCTCTTTCACCTTTGAATATTTCTTGTCCGACTTTCTCTCTTTTATTCCCAACTTTCTCTCTTCTAACTTTTCTTTACCGACTTTGTCTTTCTTCCGAATTTTTCTCTTGCAGCTTTTTCCCTTTCTCTATGAGCTGTGTCTCTTCTGACTTTCTCTCTTTCACTTCTGACTTTCTCCTTTTTGCTCTCTTTTGGAATGATTGTTCCCATTTCTCCTTGACAATGAGATTCGCTCTCAGTTTTCCATCTCACCTGATTTTCTCGTTCTTCCTGCCTGAGCTTAATCTCTCTCTCTCTCCTACTCTCTCTCTCACTTTCTTTCTGTTTTCCTTTGTAATGTTTCAATCTTGCGTATTTCCTTTTTTATCGTGTACGCTCCAGTATTGCACATTTCACTCTTTCTTTTTGTGGGTTGATCTTTCCTTTTTTAATTTCTCTCTCTCTCTCTCTGTCAACTTTTGTTTTGTTTCACAATATGATCATTTTGATTTTAATTAAGTGTAAAAGGTTGAATGTTTTTCTGCTTTATCCCGTCTTTGTTTCTCAATCCCAGATCTACTTTCCCTTTTATTCTGTCCTCGTTTACTCTCCCTTTCTCCTGTCTTTTTCAGTGGCCATCCCCTTTGAACGTTCCTTTTGCCTCCCCGACGCTTCCCTCTGCACATCCCCAAACCACTTTCCCCCCTCACCGCCCTCGCAAAAAATAAAAAATCCTCCATGAAACGTTGGAGATGACTTTCCCTTTTTTCTCATAACTTTCCCCGACTTGGTCGTTCCCTTTCTCCCTTCTCCACATTTATCCTCTAAAGCCCACGTCCAAGCCCACGCAGAATTCTCTCTTTTAATACTCGGCAAATGTCATCCCGCTCCTATCCATATGTAATCTCTTATGTCTTACACATGCTTCCCTCCGTTTTTTATAATACCAAAAAAAAAAAAACTTTCCCCCTTTTGACTTTCACTGGAATATTCCCCGTGTGTTTGACAAGGTAAATGGGGAGGGGATATTTTTTGATAAGCGTGACCATAATCATATACAAAAGCTCCCCTCATCATTATCATTCTCATCTAAATTCAATGGCCTTTTTTTTCGCCCTCGTAAAAAATATATGAGCTTCCCAGCATGAACCTTCTCCCGTCCAAAAACTTGAGGAATAAGAGACTGCTGGGTCACATTAAATAAAATGGTCCCATTAGCTCCAATTACTCACACTTTCATATTTTGGAATGCATATTTTATCTTCATCTTTAAGCCATTTCTCGGAGGGAGAATGTTTTGTTAATATTGCCCCACACCTGCTCCCCCTTATTTTTTTTTCACCAAAATATGATCCCTCGAAATATGTTCGTAAAGAGAGAGTTCGACATTTTATGGGACTCGTTTTATTCACCGTTCTCACGTCTTCAAATGAACACGCCGTCCCTTTGGCCATGAATTATTCAGGGTGGGGAGGGGCAATGAAGGAGGACGGTGGGAAATATGGAGGGAATAATGTTTTATTGCTGTCTGCGAGATCCATTTTTTTTTGGAATAATTGATGTTATTGATGGTTAAAATTCCATTTCAACTCCCGCCACTTTCTATCTCCGCATGTTATCTTACGAACACATGTAGATCTAGTTTGGGCCATGTAGGTGGACAGCTATTGACTTGTGTTTCAAGATGTTCAATGTCAGTTTAAACTGACTTTGTCCAGGTTTTTTCATTACATTACATTTTTTGTTTAATGCATGTTTTTTCTCACGACTTCTATTTTTTAAATATATATTCTTTATTTCGAATTTTCACTGCAACTGCAATTCTCTTTAGTCTGCTGCTTTTTCTTCCTTCCTTCACTCTTTTCTCTCTATTTTTACTTTTTTCTTCTTAATTTTTTTTACTTCTTTTTCCTTTTTCATTATTTTTACTTCTTTTCTTTTTTCGCGATTTTTACTTGTTTTTTCTTTTTAATTATTCTTGCTTCCTTTCTATTTTCCATTATCTGTTTTATCATGCTATCTCGTCGTTATTTCTTCTTCTTATCTCTTCCATTGTACATACTTTGATCTCCTATTTGTTTGCTCGTGTTCTACGTTTCACTTTTTTCCATTCTATTTGTTTTGCTCTCTACTCTTTCTCTGGCTTTGTCTGTGCCTCTCCTCTTTTGTTCTTTCTGTGATACTTTCTCTTTTACGTTCCTTTGTTATTGTTCTGTTGATTTCTTTTCGTCGCCAAGCTATATATTTTCTTTCTCTGCTTGTATTTCTGTGTGTGCTTTCTTTTTCTATTTCTTTGTGTACTTTATGTTTCTATTTATTTTTATACTTCTTTGTGTACTTTATGTTTCTATTTCTTTTTCTATTTCTTTGCGTGCTTTATTTTTATATTAATTTTTCCATTTGTTTGTGTGCTTTATTTTTTTATTTCTTTGTGTGCTTTATTTTTTTATTTCTTTGTGTGCTATATTTTTCTATTTGTTTGTGTGCTTTATTTTTCTGTTTATTTTTCCATTTGTTTGTGTGCTTTATTTCTATTTCTTTGTGTGCGTGTTGTCTATTTTTTAGGTGCTTTTTTTGTTTCTTTGTGTACTTTCTCTTTCTATTGCTTTTTCTGTCTTTGTGTGTTTTCGTTTTCTCTCTTGCTCCATTTTCCTTTCTCTATCTCGCTCTCTCTCGCTATTTTTGCCCTTCTTTCATTTGCATTTGTTTTCCTGTTTCTTCTGCTTATCCTCGATTTTTCGTCTTTGTTTCTCGCTCACTTTTTTCTGTTTTCCCTTTTTCTTTTCCTCTCCTTCGGTCAATTTTTGTGCCTTGGTTTTTCCATTTTACAGTGTCACTTCTTGCTTTTTTCTGTGCTGTTTTCTAATTTTTCTTCCATTTTTGCGGCTTTTTCCTATCGCTTTTCCCTTTTTTTAATTTTGGCATTTTTATTTTTTACCTTTCTTCTGATTTCTGCTTTCTTCTTATTCTCTCATGTTTCCGTTTTTCAACCTTGCTTTCTCCGTTCCTCTCTTCTCTTCCTTCCCTCGTTTTCCTCTCTTTGGCTGACTTTCCCACTTTTCTGGACTGTGTACGATCATTCTCAAATTGACCACATCTCTGTGAGACTCCTCGTTTGCACTCAAGTCCTTGGCTTTGTCGAAAGTCTTCATTTCCATCCCGTTCCATCTTCCCTTTATCTCTAAATCCTTTGTCGCACTTTTCTCTGCATTGCTCTCCTCCCATATGTACGTATGTATGTATATACAATCCATATAACAGCTATACACCTCCGCCTTTTGTTTCCCTCACACTTCCTCTGCATCAATGGCACTTTCCCCAGCAATTCCAATGGTCACTGTCCCCCCATTTTTTCCGTCATAGAACATTAAACATTCATGGGCCGGAGTTCCCTTATTATGTGACACACACCCACTTTCTCCCCCTTTCCCCCCTGTCCCCCCTTTCAACTCACTCCGTGTTAATATCCCCGTAGGAGTCTATCCCCCGGTGAAAGTGGGGAAAGAGTGACAGCTTAATTTGGTGATTGCTCCAACATTCTTTTTCCCCCCCCCAGCAATAATAATAATGCCTCCATCCCCAGAAAAAAAGTCCTTTTGTACTTTCTCCCATTTTTATTTCTTTTTCTATTGCCAGGACTCCTTCCCTTTTGTCCAGGAGGGAACCGATTATCTCCGGTGGAAAACATACAAAAAATTGGAGGAATTTTTTCAATATTTTTTTTCCCGGGTGTATATCAATTCCCAATATTTTCTCCTGCAGTGCTATAAATTCGGGTTCAGATACATATGTTGGAAGTCCTGAGAAGAAATTCATCCATCTCGCCCACGTGCTGGTGTAGAAAGGAGAGGATGCGTGCTAAATATTAACATATTCACCCGTCCCCAATAGGGAGTCATACGGCGGAATAATAATAATAATAATACTCGCCATGTCTCCTCCTATTTACTATTTGCTCTCTCTCTCTCTCCCTCCGACAAACGGCCCTTCACTACATACACAATTCCAATCGATCCGTTCTATGCGGAATAACAACAACTGGAGGAAATGGGACGATGGCTAAAGTATTCATTCCCCAAGAAACATTTGCTTTACATGACAAAATTGGAATAACAAATAACAAAAATTGGACCGAATTTTTCACCATAATATTGACTATTTTCTTTTCCAACTGAACAATTGTCACTTGGACGGAGTATGCGGTCATCGGAGCCAAAACAAAGGCATTTATCCCACTGCAGTATATTAGATGGAAAAAGATACAGAAGAGAGAAGTTGCCTTCAAAATAGTTCCAACAATGTTCCAAATGTCCCAGGATTACACAGCTAATTCAGGAAAAAGAGACATTTAATATTTGAGGGACGAAACCCATCAGAAAAATGATCCTGACAATTTTTCAAGAACAAACCAACCCAAAAAGACGACCCAAAAGGTATCCGGGATGTTCAGGGGTGGTTCTGTATGAATTTAAATAAGCGGGACGAGGGGCGGGAGGACTCGAAAAAGGGACATTGTGTAATGTGAAAACACAAGAAGGGAAGAATGAGAGTAAATTTTGTATTTTCCGAAAGGAAGACCGGCTGCTTAGTTCTCAAGGAGCGATTTTTCGGCGGAGAGAAAAAAAGGAAGGCTTGAGGCACGAACAAAATGCTTGGGACAATCCATGAGGCACGTCCTTGAAAACAGGAAATACGCTGGCTTGAGCAGGGTTCCTTCCGCCGGCGGAGAAAGCTGGAGGAGGGAACAAGTAAACAAGGGCGCAAAAATATCCATGACAGCAAGGGGAAAGAATATACAGAAAAAGAAAGCAATGGAATAGCATAGTCTTTCTAGTGGTTGGAGAAAGCAGAAAAGAAGGGAAAGGATACAAAAAATGAAGGGAAATGGAAAGTCAAAGAGAACTTGAGAAGGGAAAAAGATACTCAAATTGAAGAGAAAGAAAAACTCAAACGAAAGCACACAAATAATTAGAAAAAGAAAGCACGCAAATAAATAGAAAACGAAAACCCGTAACGAAATATAAAAGAAATACAAAACAAAAGCACATAAAGAAATATAAAGAAATAGAAAAAGAAAGCACACAAATAAATAGAATAAGAAAGCACACAAATAATTAGAAAAAGAAAGCACGCAAATAAATGGAAAACGAAAGCACGTAAAGAAATAGAAAACAAAAGAACGTAAAGAAATATAAAAAATTGAAAACAAAACCACGTAAAGAAATAGAAAAAGAAAGCACACAAAAAATAGAAAGAAAAACACACAAATAAATAGAAAAAGAAAGCACACGAAGAAATAAAAAACAAAGCACACGAAGAAATAAAAAACCAAAGCACACAAAGGTATAGAAAAAGAAAGCAGACAAAGGAATAGAATAAGAAATCAGACAAACAATAGAAACAAAAGCACACAAACAAATAGAAAAGGAAAGCACCCAAAGAAATAGAAGCAGGAAATGCAGCACAAAAACACGAAAAGAAAGGTTCAAGTTGCCCCGACAAATTTGTAAGAAACTATACAAGAAAGGAATATCCAAAAATAGGGAGACAGCGAGCGCCACTAAAAGAAAAGTGAAAGAGGCAAACGTCAGAAAAGCTACCGAGTAAAATTTACACAGATGGTGAGAGATGTAGAAATATAAAAAGCAAAAGGATCCAATAAAGAAATGGACTTGAAGGAAGAGAAAGCGATAACGGAAATAGGAGGGAGATAGAGACGATCTACACACCGAGATAATATAAACTGTATACATTTCCCGTTGTCTCTTTGAGGGAGGAAAGGGTTGGAGGAAGAGAAGGGAAGGCTGTGGGAAAGGAAGCAAATATTATCATAAGATTGGTATTCCATTCCGAGAGGCCATTTCGGAGGAGAGAAACGACCCCGTGAGGAATTCTGAAAGTAAGTACGGGAGAGGAAGCATATTTTCCCCTCCACACACGGATGCCCCAGAAAGGACTTGAAGAGGGAAATGTCGGGGAAAAAGGAAGAGTGGGATGTTACTTTTTTTTACCTCCCCCAAAAAAACACGGGAGAGGGAGACGACGGGGAAAAAAGTTTTTTTAGCAATTGAAGAATTCCTTTAATCCATCTTGTCTTCCCTACATAATACATAGGGGTTTTTTCCTGGGGAAAAAACCTCCCATTCCGAATCCTCCACTTCCAACACTGTTTTCTTTTCGCAACAAAGAGAAATGTGAGAACGTCACTTGTGCCTAAATATAGTCCCAAAAGTGCTGGCGTAACCTTACAATATCTGCTCTTGGCGTGAGGACGCATTTTTTGGGAGCAGTCAGTGGTTTAGCCCACATACAAGAGGCGGTGGTTGGGGCTGGAGCAGGTGAAACAAGTCAAGATTGGATAGAAGCAAAAGTGGAAATGTGGAGAAAGAAGACCCGAAAAGTTGGACAGAGTTTGGTAGATGTGAATGCGGCGGGAAAAATTCGGGATTCAATACTAGTCAAAATAAATACACAATTTCCTAACTTCGTCCACATAAATAACATTGGCAAATGGGGGCCAACTTGCAAAATGAGAGTGAATGTAGCTACGGGAGAGATACACAGAGGGAGATGATATAACAAGGGGATCCAAAAACATTTAAACAGTACGACTGGGGAAAGTGGAAAGAAGTGGGTAAAACAATGAGAGCGAAAGGAAATGCGGACAATCCAGGAGAATGAGGGAAAGAGCACAAAAGGGGAAGAGAAATTGGAAAATGGAAAGCAAAAGAGGGGAGAGGGAAATAAAAAAACAGAAAGGGGGAAGGAAACGAGCGAAATCAAGAAAAAAGAAGGGATACGAGAAAAGAGAAAGGAAAAGGAAAAAAAGAGAACCGTGAAGGCAAAAATAACAAAGAAAAAATAAAAAACGGAAAGACTAAAAACAGAAAAAGAAAAACAACAGAAAGAGAAAATAAAAACGGGCAAGACTAAAAACAGAAAGAGAAAATAAAAACCGGAAAGACTACAAACAGAAAGAGAAAAAACGGAAAGACTAAAAACAGAAAGAGAAAAAAACGGAAAGACTATAAACAGAAAGAGAAAAAATGGGAATACTAAAAACACAAAAACCTGAAGACCGAAAAAAGAAAAGAGAAAAAATGGAAGATCTAAAACGTAAAACTGGGAGATCAAAAACAGAAAAACTGGAAGATAAAAAACAGAGAAGTTGGAAGATCAAAAAGCGCAAAATTGGAAGACCTAAAAGAGAAAAACGGGAAGATCAAAAAATGAAAAACTGGAAGATCAAAAAATGAAAAACTGGAAGATCAAAAAATGAAAAACTGGAAGATCAAAAAATGAAAAACTGGAAGGTCAAAAAGAGAAAAGAGAAAAACTGGAAAACCAGAATAATAAATGGAAAAGAGAAAAACTGGAAAACCAGAATAATAAATGGAAAAGAGAAAAACTGGAAGATAAAAAAGATAAAGAAAACAGTGATAAAATAAAGAGAAAAAACATTAACAAGAACAATAAAGCAAGTAAAAGTACAGGAGGAAGAGAAGTCAATTAGGATCACAAAACGAAAATCAAAAAAATAAGAAAAAATAATAATAGAGACAACAAAATATACGGAAGAATTTGAAGAAGGAATGGATAGAGAAAAGCGGACAAGAAAGGAAGAGAAATGTGGCATGGAGAAACAAATCCATTTTTCCACGAAGGCCGAAGGAATAAAGTGGTGTTTTCTACTGTAAATACAAATGTGTAGTTTTATTGTGAATCTACCCTTCACATCCACAACGGCAGAAAAAGAGCGGACCCAGAGAGAAAGTCACTTGGATGGTGAAAGCCATTCAATTTTTCTCTTGGTACCATTGAGACCGGATTTCCATACAACTCACCATGCATACGACCCCCACATTTTATAGTCGGTCGAGAAGTGTACATGGAAAAGTTTTTAAGCCTCTGCCGCGTGTATTGCACAAGAGAGAAAGTGCTGTATCCGCAATAGAATTTCACCTCGTCCATTCTCCCTCTCATCTTACGAGACTCCATGTCTCCCTGCCGCTTTCTCTCTTTATTAGTAGCTTTCTCCCTCTATTCTTCGACAAAGGTACGCCAATGTAACTCCATTAAGCTGCGAGCTAGTTCATAGAAGATGTAAAAGAGCAATGTAAAATACACTGAAACAAAAACTGAGGGGGACACAAGTTTTTAGGGAAGTCAATCTGCCCCACAAAGGAGATTGGTGCCATATTTTGGAAGGTGCAAGCTCATTATTATTCTTCCGCATCCAACCAGAATCTAATCCTTCGTATAATTCCATGTGTGTACCCATACTGCAACGTGTTCTTCTATTTAATCGTCAATAAAAACAAAAAGAGGAAGTGTGAATAGTGCGCTCAGTTTCCAGAATGTACAGGGTGCCCCAATCCATTTTGCCCGCCATATCTGACCCAAAAACAATGAAAACTCATTTTATATTTGGCAGAATTTCCAGAGATGACCATAATACTATAGTTCTAAATACTAATTACGAAATGCAAATACACTCAGAGGCTTTAATTACAAACTATTAATTACATTCAGCTGCTCCTCAAGTATTTAATTACAAATTACAAAATAGCATTGCATTTTATGTCGAACCCAACATACAAATTACAAAATACATTGGTAGTTAGTAATGCATTTAAATACGTATTTTAATTACAAAATACAAATGATTGCATTTAAAATGTGTGTTTTAAATACAAATTCTATTTTGCCTTGGTGCGCTTTTAAATTACAAAATACCTCAAAATACTCCCCAAAAATAGGATGTATTTAAATACAAATTACAAAATACATGTAGAAAATATCTGCATTTGAAAATACAATTAGGAAATACAAAAATGTGTTTTAAATACGTATTTCAAATCCTTGTATTTTAAATATGATGTATTTTGGCCATCTCTGTGAATTTATCTGGTGCTTATTTAAAAAATGGTAATATAAATGTAATTTAAAATAAACAAAAATTAGCCACGTTATGGTTTTTTTCTGCGCAAAATTCTGAATCTGAATTGGGGAGAAAAACGTTTTCGGGGTCCAAATAAAAAATGAAATAATAATGATTTTAGCTTCACATTCAAAGGCATTTAACAGTCATTGGTAAAACAGTCATTGGTGGTTTTAAATAACATTAATAATTTTGATGTAAGGATTTTTATCTAGAGCTGCAATGAACTTGTGGACAAAATACGCTTTTTATCTTGTTCCCGATATTGTTGGCTAGACTGTTGGGTGAAGGAAAAATATATTTGGGCTCCCCTTACATATGTACTTATGTGCGTCAAAGCAAACTTAAGAAACTTTAATTTTTTATCTTATTAATTATTTTCGGTAATAATCCTTTGCCAACTTTTTACGACACAATAAATCCACGTGCGGCAACAAATGTAAGATGAATTTTGGATGCGAGACTTTTGATTCCTTAATGTCAAGATCAACGTGGGAGCTGTGACACTATAGAAGTGTACAAAGGTCATAATATAACGGACATTAAAAGGAGGAAAATAAAATAAAATAAAATAAAATGAAATAAAAATAAAATAGAAATCCCACTCACCAATTTTGTTGTAAAGCTCAGTCATGTACAACTCGGGCTTGTCCCTGCAGAAGAAATGGTACTCGGCCTGCTCCAGGATGGGAGTGATGCAATTAAATTGCCGACAATTGGAGTACGCCTCCATGATCTCCACGGGCGTCCACTTGGACGTCCCCCAGTACATGGCCCAGCCATTGTTTATCACATGGGTCAAGGCGCGAACAATTTCTGGAACAAAAATCATGACAGCGAAAAAAAAATCAACCAAATTCCCACCAATTACCCCCCGAAAATTCGGGAGAAAAAAAGCATCATTTTAAGCCCATAGAATGGGGGTTTTAGTGAAAAAAAAGGATCTTCCTCCCACTTTTAATTGACTCATTATGGACGGGCAGGACTGGGAAGGAAATTACCAGATTACCCATTTCCGCCCCCATAAACACGGCCACATTTACCGGACGTAATTACGGGTTGGTGCTAATGTGGGCAAGAACACTTTATTTTGTCTGCCCTAGACACCCGCTAGGGCTTTAATGGGAATAATCGGGGCCATAATCTTTTTATCTGCCCAGAATTGTCCGTCACGACGATGGACCGCCCACACGATTTCACTCGCATCTTTCTGCTTTTTCAGGCCAGTTGTTTACCCAGGAATATTATCGGAGTTTCTTTTCTACGAAAAAAGCAAATTCTCTCTGGAACGTTTCCTTGGAATTAACCGACAATGAGTCTTATTCAATTTATTTTAGGGAGCTTATTACATTTTAGATTCTAATACGATAAATGTTAGAATGTACCTATGATCTTCTTTTAAATTAGTCCACATAAATGTTACATGTGATTCAAATAATTGAACAACTTTTTCTGAATTTTTTTCCAAATGGAATGGGCTTATATTTTTTCTGGCAGTTCATCCAATTAGTGGCAAAATTATTACGTGGTAGAATATAAACGTCGGGGAAAGTTTGTTGTAAATGGTCAGGATTTTTGACTTTCTTGTCCTTGATTTCTCTTTCGGGCATTTATTTTCCTTCGTGCTTTCTCTTTTCTATCGCTGTCTATGTTGATTTATGTATCCTCGTTTCCTCTTTTTATTGGGCTGGTAATCTCTTTTTCTATTCTCTATAAATCCACTCTGGATTATCTTACTTTCTCTCACATTTCTTTGTTGTTTTCTCTCTTTTTTGGTTTTATAATATCTTTTTCCATTCTCCCTAATTCCACTCTGGATCTTACTTTCTCCCACTTTTCTTTGTCATTTCCTCTCGTCCCTTCTCCCTTTTTTCCGATTTCCTCACATCCTTAAAGTTTTCTAATTTCTGAAGTTATTTTATGTCTGTACTATTACTTTTTCTGTCTCTTCTAGCTTGCTTTCTCTATTTTTTGCGACCTCTCTTTTCTCGTTTATTTACCTCGATTTTTCTCTATTTTCGCTTGCATTCTGCTTTGCTCTTTCTCTATCTTTCTCTCGTTTATTCGTCTTCTCTATCTTTTATCTCTCAAATTCTCTGTTTTAGCTCAATTTTCTTGGTTAAACTGAAGGGAGGCAGGCGTTTTATGTGGTGCGTACTGGAATTATTCCTTCGCGGTATCTTCTGCTTTCTCTCAGTTTCCTACAATTGCTTCATTTTGTGGTTTTAATTGCCCTTTTTTCCCTTTTACTTTTCTCTCGTGCTTTCTCCGTCATTCCCTCGTCACTTTTTGGCTGCTCTATTCCAATCCTTCTTGATGTTTCCTCCGTGTTTCGCCGACAATTTTGTTACAGATGTTACTTTCTCTACTTTCTCTCTGTCATTTATGCTTTCTCCATTTCTGTCTTATCTATATGTAAATATCTATATATGGCTCTTAAAATCCCCTGCACTTTCTCGCCTTGCGTAATGATGCTGAAGGAGTAATAAAAATACATCTCCGATTTTTTGTCTAGTCTCATTCTCCTCCAATCTGCTCTTTTGAACAGATTGTCATGGGCAAGTACATGCATATACCTACATTTATACACGTACTCATGTACGCACATCATCATAATATTGAAAAAAGCGCCTTATTCCACTAGATGGCTTAAAGATTGACCGTCGAAAAAAGGAGATTCTGGGAAAGAAATAATTCATGTGACTTCTCCCGAAGCTTAAAACTGGCGTGGTGATTGTTTCCAGGTAGCGAAAAAAAGGGTTAAGAGTCACATGAATCCACTGACCGACAAAAATATATTGGAAGACACCGGCAGGGGGTCGGCTTCACTGCACTGCCGCAACAATGTTTGCATGATCCCATTTTGTTTCCATAAAAAAAAAACTCTGGTGAGGAATGCCCGATTTCAGAGACTGTGTGCTAAAGTACAGCATAAAAATTCAGGGAATGTTTCCATGCTGACCCGCACAATAGCATTCTGGAGAGCGGAGCATTACAGCCCATTTTTCATGGAAATACATCCTGGAAAAGCGGGAGCCTTTGTGAGGGGAAATATATGGGGAAACTTGATGTTTTTCCCTTGGGAAGGAACTTTTAGGGGTAAAAATCCATATTTGTACGTCCAAATTGAGTTGCGAGGTTTAGTATGACTTTTAGGCAATGGAATTTGAAGAAATTGGATTATTTTACACATTTTCTGCAGTTTTTAGTTGAACATTTTTCATAAAGTTTTTTTCTAGTGAAAAAATGAGTACCTACATATTTTTTTCTAGCAGCAAAATTACTTGTGTCCAGAATGGATTTGGAAAATTTTATATATGAAAAAAGCGGTTTTTTATATTTTTTTTATTAAAACACTGGCAATGCAGTGTGCATGAAAATGATCAGATTGTATGGCTGACAGATGCTAATATGAGATTATTAGTCCGGGCCGATTTGATGGGGAAGTTCTGATGGGAGACGGAAGGGCGGGTCCGGGAATTTCCTCTATTAAACCCTTTTCCATTCATGCAAATGCCTTTTTTGCGGGGAAAATTTAAAATTCCCGCGATTTTAACGAGAAAATATTTCCAGATTACTCGGATTTGAAAAATGGCGGGAGTGGAAGATTCTTTTTGTTCATGTAATATATAATATACATAATATATAAAAAGGATCATATGAAAAGGGTGGAACCATACCTTCCATGGGACACATTGGATCAACCCGATGGATGACGATGACATCGATGTAGTCCAGCTGCAACCTTTCCAGGGAATTTCTCACACAATCCACAATGTATTTCCTGGACAAGCCTCTCTCCTCACATCTGGAAGAATAAGATGGTAGAATGTCAATTTTAAAATTTCAAAAAAAAACAACATTTTACAGAGAGATTTCGCCCAAAAAAGTGATTTAGATCAAAACATTCCTAGCAAAAGTTTTCTCCGGCTGGAACAAAATGCTTTCTTTGGCAGGGAAAAATTGTCTTTTTGGGCAGGGAAAAATTCTCTTTTTCTACAGGAAAAAATTGTCTGTTTCTGCAGAAAGAAATTGTCTTTTTCTGCAGGAAAAAATTGTATTCTTGTGCAGGAAAAAATTGTATTCTTGTGCAGAAAAAAATTGTTTTCTCCTGCTGGAAAAAATTATTTTCCCGTTCTGGAAAAAATAATGCTTTCCCTAGGAAAATGCACACGTGTCCTTCTCAAAGTTTCTATACCGACCAAACTTTTGTCTTCTCAAGGACGTGATTCTGAATCTGTGTGTCTGCTTCCCCAATATTTTTCCGGGAAGACTCTCAAACTACTTAGAAAAGAGGGACAAAAATTGGAGGCTTTGCCTTAAAACATAAGCATTTCGATTCTCCCAGGCGTTTATCATAGTTACGGGACATTTCGTGTATAAAGCATAAGGCAAAGGAAAGAAATAAGGATGAAGGGTAAGAAAACAAATGTTCACACTTGATAAGATCAGACAACATCCTTTTCTCTATGTAGGACGAAGGGAGAAGAAGAAGAGTATCTTATGTATCCAATATGCCTTTGGCCTACTGGAGAAAGTCCATGTGTTCCTAGGAGCAACATTTTATCCGAGTTGTCTCAACGGAGCCCGCCACAAGCTACATGTCTTCCAAGTCCTGTAAGTGTGTCCGGGGGAGTCGGAAGGACAAAGAAAGGGACAGGAGGAGGAGATGAGCAAACGCAATAATTTAATTTTGTCCCAACCACAACTTGTGTATTATACAAGGACTTTCCCGCTCTTCTCCACCCCACACACATGTTATGCAGGAGGTTGACAGCCCGACGGGGAAAAGGACAAAGGCGGGGGAAGTGGACAAACAAAAGGTCGGGGGAAGGAGGGAAATGAATATTACGGGCTTTCTGTTTGTTCATGGCTTGGTCAAGGAGAGGAGAATACAAAAATAACAAAAATACAGGTTCCAGCCGGGCTTTTTGAAAATCAGGCGAAGGTGTGAATTCCGGAAACTAAGGCGGAGACCGCAAAAGCACATTGGTGTGGAAAAACTCAATTCAATTCAAGATAGCAAGAGAAAAGACAGCTAGAAGAAAGAAAAATCTAGAGAAACAGTACGAAAGAGAGGAAAATCAAGAGAAAAATTACTAAAAAGAGGATAATCAAAAGAAAAAGCGCTAAAGAGAATTTGTTTTAAAAAGTACAAAAGAGGAAAATCAAGAGAAAAATTACGAAAAATAGGATGATGAAGAGAAAAGTTGGGAAAAAAGGATAATCAAGCGAAAAATTGCAAAAAACAGGATAATCAAGAGAAAAAGCGCCAAAGAGAATTTGTTTTAAAAAGTACGAAAGAGAAAAATCAAACGAAAAAGTAATGAAGAGAAAAATCTAGATGAAAAATACAGAAGAGATAAAAATCAAAATAAAAAATACAGAAGAGAAAAATCAAGAGAAAAATACGGAAGAGAGAGAAATCAAGAGAAAGTCCCAACGAGAATTTTTTTTTAAATTACGAAAGATAAAAAGCAAGATAAAAAATACAGAAGTTAAAAATCAAGAGAAAAATACGGAAGAGAGAGAAATCAAGAGAAAAGTACAGAAGAAAAAAAATCTCAAGAGTAACGACAGGAAGCAGAAAAATCGCCGGAAAAAGTACGGAAAGGAGAAACAGAAGAGATAAAACTCTAGAGTTAATACTAATAAACTTTTAAATCAGGAGAAACATCAAGAAAAAAAATAATACAGAGAAAAATCCAAGGAAGCAAAATACAAACGAGGGAAATTCGGGGGAAGAAAGCACCAAAAACAAGAACATTAAGAGAAACCCACAAAAATGACAACAGAAACGCCTTAGAAAATTTGAAAAAAAACAGAATAAACAAAACCCAACTCTCGGGAAAGATTTGCTCAAACAAGAGCCAAACGCCTCTAAATTTCCCAAGAAACCCAAGAAAAGAGCAAAATCATAAAGAAACGAAGAAAAGCGGCCGAGCAGAAGCAAACTACAAAACGAACAGAGAAGGAATACTGTAGAGTCACAAAAGGAAAGCGCTAAAGATGCTTTCACCCTCCTTCAATTGTCAAAAACTCCCAGGAATAATAGAATCCCAATAAGGGAACTTTCACCAGGGGAAATACAAAAGGAAAAAGGAGGAGTATCTATGCCATCCAACGGGAGAAAATTTGGGGAAGGGGAAAGGATTGGGAGGAAGTCTGATTGTGAAGGCGTGGAGGAGGATGAGGAGGAGGCGGAGGAGGCGGAGGAGACTGCAAAGGAGGCGGCGGAGGAGGAAGGGAACAAATCGCTCCCTTGTCATCGCCAATTTATCATAATGGTATTATTCATATTATTATCATCCACAGAGACAAAAAAGCTATCCCTCTTCCTCATATAAATGCATACTTCCAGGTCTTTTACCTCCCAAAGCCATCCCTTAGGCATATACATTTCCCGGCTTTCTCTTATGGGAAAAGAGTTGCAAAAATCCGGCTCATTGGAATAAAATATTTGGTGTCCGTCCCTCCCCGCCCAACAATCAATGCCATATAATGCACCAGCATGAGACAACGTTGTAGGGATTCAAAACGGAATACGTCCAAAGCCTCATTGACAATGTTACTGCAGAAGAAATGTCCACAGGGAAAATCAAGGGTGGAGGAGAACACTATAAAAAAAGGAGGTTGAGCTTTGACGCATTTGTATAAGAAAGACTTTCTATTCCTTTTTGGGGCTTCTTTTTTTTACCCGAGGAATTTTTCCATCTAGCTTTCTCCTGCATAATTCAGGAGGTGAAGCTTGGTCACAACGTGTGTTCGTTCCTTTCCTTGCTATAGCTATAACCACCGTGTCACGTGCCATTTGTTGCTGCAGTGAAGAAATCTTGGTCCAATGCATTTGTGCAGGAAGGTAAAAGGGAGGGAAATTATTTTTTGTACTTGCAAAAGGCCTCAACGCAGAATTCGGTACAGGATTCGTTATTATTAAAGATAAATTCCGCACTTTTCCCATTTTTGGGACCTTGGCCCAATTAAACTTTCATTAATTCACGTTTGTCTGTAGCAACGTGTCTGTTTTTGGGTCTGAGGATCTACTTTTATTGCAAGTAGAGCAATTAACCAGGTGAATGCTAATGATTTTGGGTCAACTCCTGAAAGTGCCCCGAACCTCAATTAAAGACGCAGCCTATAGACGCACCTATAGAGCACCTAGACGCAGCCTATAGTAACATTTGATGTAAAACAAAAATATTTTGTGGCACAAAAATAACATTGGGATAGTTTCCAAAGGGCTAATTTCGTATGTACAACATTGTTTCTTCTGAATACGAATTAACAAAATGCCGGGCTTTGATCTTTCCCGGATTGGAATTTCGTCAAGCTCTGCCGCGGGTGTCTTTGAGAATGCAATGACACTCGAGGCAGAACGTGAAGGGAGCGTGACAACAAAGGAATGCGGACCTAACAAACACGACCAATTTTGATGAGTAATTGATGGGGAAGAGTCAATAATCAGTTTGAGCGTGGAAGAAAGAGACAGTTAAAGAGGAAAGTCGCAGAGGCATTACAAAAGGGAAGACAGAGACATAGATGGAACTAGAGAGAAAACGAAGAACAAAGAGATAAAGTGGAAAGAAGAGAAACGAAGCAGAGAAAAATATGAACAAGAGAAAAGGTGAAAGGAAGAGAAATAAATGAAAAGAAAAACAAAGAGATAAAGTGAAAGGAATCAGACAAAACATAAGAACAAGAGAAAAAGTGAAAGGAATCAGAGAAAAAATAAGAACACGAGAAAAAGTGTAAGGAAGAGAAAGGAATCAGAAAAAAAATAACAAGAGATACAGATAAAGTGAAAGGAATCAGAGAAAAAATAAAAACAAGAGGTAAAGTGAAAGGAGACGAGCGAAATCAGCGAAAAAATAAAAAAAGAGATAAAGTGAAAGGAAGAGAAAGAAATCAGCTAAAACTAAAAAAAGAGATGAAGTGAAAGGAAGAGAAAGAAATGAGAAAAATTAAGAACAAAGAGATAAAGTAAAAGGAAGAAAAAAGAATCAGAGAAAAATACCAACAAAGAGATAAAGTGAAAGGAAGAGAAAAGAATCAGAGAAAAAATAAGAACAATGAATGAATAAAGTGAAAGGAATAGAAAGAAAAGGGAACGGATAAAAATAAGGACAAAGGAGAAAGAGAAACTGATTGTGAGTGAAAAGAGAAAATAGAGAAACCAAAAGGAGTAAAAAAATGCGAAAAATGAAGGATACTCAATATAAAGGAAAATAAAATGGGAGAAAGCAGAGGAACGCTCAAAAATTCAAATAAATGCCAGCGGGAAGAAAGAGAGTTATCAAGGAAATTGGATGGATGGAGATATGAAAAAGTCCCCGTAACTTTCTTCGACTTCATCCCGACAAGAAATAGTTGGTTTCCTCCTGGCCGTGTGACTACACTTAATTAAGGGGGTATTAATAAAATTATCTTCCGCAATTAGTAACCTGTCAGCGCCCCAGTTTTTTCCGACGATAAAAGATACTCCATGAATTGCCTTTTGCAGAAAGTCAAGGCGACATCGGGAAACCTCATAACATTTCTCCTGGAGATGCTGCCCTGCAGGTGTGATACTTCCCAAAATGGAAATTCCTACCAACGTCTCAACTTCCTCTGGAAGTTTCCATGAAAGAGCGTTTAAGAACTCATTTCAAGTCCCATTTTTCGAATTTTTCCCAAGGAGAAAAAGGAGAGGGAAACGTAAAAGCGTCTGAAAAGTTTAAATGATATGAGAGAAAGGGAAACCTCACACTAAATAAATCATTTCGGGTTGAATGAAAGTTTTAACCACAAGTTTGATCCGCGGAAAGAAGTTATACGGACTCAAAATGGAAGAGAAACCACCACGAAATGAAGATGAATCTCAACTGAAGGAAAAAGGGATGGAAATACGGCGTAAAAGAAAAGATTCACGCACAGCAACGAAATTAGGCGGAGACATTCAAGAAAAAACAACCAAACATGAGACTGCAATGGAGAAAAATACAAAGAAAATTGAAATGAGAGAAAGTGACGTAGACAGCTGGAAATGCAAGAGCAACGGACACTGAAAGACACAAACAGAAAGTCAAAAGAGCCAACAAATGAAAGAGAAACGGACAAATGAGAGAATTAAATAAAAAAGACGCAGAAAGTGACAAAGAGAGCGAGAAAGACAAAATATGAAAGTATAGATAAAAGATAGAGAAAATACTTAAAACAAATAGGAGAAAAACCACACAAAGTAATAAAGAAAAAAGAGACACCAACAAGTAACGAAAAAAGAAAGCAGGAAAAAGAGAAAGCCACCAAGTGAAGAAAAGAGAAAGCAAACAGTGAAGAAAAGAGAAAGCAAACAGTGAAGAAAAGAGAAAGCAAACAGTGAAGAAAAGAGAAAGCAAACACGTGAAGAAAAGAGAAAGCAAACAGTGAAGAAAAGAGAAAGCAAACAGTGAAGAAAAGAGAAAGCAAACAATTGAAGAAAAGAGAAAGCCAACAAGTGAAGAAAAGAGAAAGCCAACAAGTGAAGAAAAGAGAAAGCAAACAATTGAAGAAAAGAGAAAGCCAAGAAGTGAAGAAAAGAGAAAGCCAACAAGTGAAGAAAAGAGAAAGCCAAGAAGTAAGAAAAGAGAAAGCCAACAAGTAAGAAAAGAGAAAGCAAACGAGTGAAGAAAAGAGAAACCAAGAAAAAGAGCGGGCAGACAAATAAAAAAAGAGAAATAAAATTACAGAGACAGCCACAAAGTAAATAAAAGAGAAAGGAAAGCATGGTAGTGATGAAAAATATAAGGGAGAAAAAAAACACAAAGACAAAGAACGAGAGAAAGAACAAGAGAAATTAAACAAAAAACTAAGAGACAGAACGAAAAGGCAATAATGAAATACAAAAACCAAGTAGATATACGAGAGAAAAACGGAGATGAGCAAAAGAAAGAACCGAAGAAACCATTTTGGGGACCAGGGAAAATAACAGGAGAAGAATAAAATCGGGAGAAGGCTAAAAAGGACGACAGAAAGAAAGGCTGGAAACGGGAGAATGTCCCAGAGGGCCAAGGAATTACCCACACATGATTATATTAAGTCCCCGGAAATTATTACAGATACCGAATATGCGGGGAAAGTTCATCCAGTCGGGTAATAAATCAAACTGGAGAGGACAACAGGGACCAAATGAGGTGGAGGCTGGCTCCTCTTCGCCAGCCGCACTTCCCCCGTCTCCCTCCAAGTCTAATGGAACACACTAAAAAGGTAGGGCGCGCGTGATAAAAAATGAAAACTACAATTAATTATCGCCCTTTCTAATTCCTTAATATTTTATATCCACCAAAGTCCTCTATGTAAGTCTCACTAAAACGTCAGTAAAATGAGGGAACTTTCAACTTCCTTTCTTCGCCTTCCTTGTTCATTATGAGATAAAAAAAGGTGGGGTAAAGCAATTGTCTGTAGGCTCATTTTCTTGATTTCCGTCTCCGTTTATTAGTACATCGTGTTATGATGATACATGCACCCTTTTATCCGTTTATAATAGCAGAGAAAACATTTTGGCTGTTCTTTTTTCAGGCCAGAAATGGCAAGTAAATTGCCAGTCCGTCATCTGTAAATTTTTTATCTCACTTTTGAAACCTTTTAAGCGATTTTTCGCGCGCTTTTCTCTATTTTCTTCCTTTTCATGATCTCTAGTCCCTAGATTTCTTTCATTTTCAAACATCTCTCATTTTGAGAGCTCTCCCATTTTGAACTGCTTTCCCTCTTATCTTGCTTGAAGTGCTTCCCCTCTATTTTCTGTCTCTTTTCGTATTTCATTTTTTAAACTTTACCTTTTCCTATTTCATTTTTTTAAATTTCTTTTTTCAAACTTGGTCTTTTATTTTTTAAACATTCTATTTTCGTATTTCATTTTTTTAAATTTCTCTTTCATTTTTTAACATACTCTTTTTGTATTTCATTTTTTAAACTTTCTCTTTTCGTATTTCATTTTTTAACATACTCTTTTTGTATTTAATTTTTTAAACTTTCTCTTTTCGTATTTCATTTTTTAACATACTCTTTTTGTATTTAATTTTTTAAACGTTCTCTTTTCGTATTTCATTTTTTGAAATTTCTCTTTCATTTTTTCAACATTCTCTTTTCGTATTTAATTTTTTTAAATTGCTTTTTTCAAACTTTCTTCTTTGTTTTTTTTTAAATTTGTCTTTTCAAACTTACTCTTTCATTTTTTGAAATTTCTCTTTTCAAATTTTCTCTTTCATATTCTAAAATTTCTCTTTTCATGCTTTCTCTTTCACTTTTTAAACTTTCTTTTTCACTTCTTAAACTTTCTTCTTTACTTTTTAAACTTTCTTCTTTACTTTTTAAACTTTCTCTTTCACTTTTTAAACTTTCTCTTTCACTTTTTAAACTTTCTTTTTTTACTTTGTAAACTTTCTCTTTTATTTTTAAACTTTTTCCTCTTTCATTTTTAATTTTCATTTTTCATTTTTTTCTCTTTCATTTTTAAGCTTCTTTCTGCTTTCGTTTTAAACGGATTTACTCTCTTCCATACGGAATAAGAAGCGTGAAGGGAAATAATGTTCCCGGAGCTAAAAAAAAGAACGACTCTTGGCGTATTGCTAAGAGAAAAAAAAAGTAATCTCGCCAATAATCCTCGTCATCGTCTGAGCCTTGAAGGAAAAGGTAAACACGGGCGGGAAATGAGAGCCAAAGATAAGCACTTATCTTTAATGTGCTCCGGAGATGATTTTTTAAAGCACGAGACGAGATGCAAAAGGAAATGTACGTTTGCATGAATAATATACCTACATATGCACCTAAATTCAAAAAACTACCTAAATTTTAGCAAACAAAAACATTTGTTTATAAGTACACATATTAAGATACACATTATAAGATATAATTTTGCCTCCATTTTTCTTCAAATAATGGAGGCTTTCTCTCTCTCTCTCTAGAAATTTCTCTTTTCCATGCACTTCCTTGTGAGCGAATGAAAACCAAGAGAAAAACTCATTACCAGCTCCGTAAATAGGCGGGCCTTTTATGATTACGTCCGTACATTTTCTCCTCTCACACCCAAAACAAACCAAGTTTAACGTCCGTCTTTTCTCTCGTTATTTACACACAAAGCCCTTGTGTCTTTTTTTTTCTCATCTATTTTTTTCGAACATAAGTACACGTCTATGGGGATGAGTGCCAAAACGGGAAAGGGAAAAAAAATATAGCCTTCCATTTTCATTGGCAATGAAAAGGGATTTATTTGGCAGGGGAAAAGCATGTGCAACAACCCATGGACGTTTTTTTTTGGAGGGAGAGAAGAGAGATGCTTTTAATTTTCAATGTACATGCAGGAATAGTGTTAGTGCGTAACTCCGCTTTTGATTGAGATTTGATTCTACAAATAAAAAAAATACTGGGAATTGCCCCAGCTCAATGGGAGAAGGAGAGCAAAAATTAGGGACATAATTTCCTTTTTCATCCATCCAAAAATGAGTCGCTTTTTGATATTAAAAGAATACACCTCTACGTGCATATTGCTAGTATGTATGTAAAAATGAAGCGACCTACATTTTCTATTTTTGGGTCTTTGTCCTAGACGAGAGAGAGAATCTTGAGAGAGGAGCTAAAAATAGGCGGCCAATGGGATTTCTTTTAAGGCAGAGAGAAAAAGCGACATAGTGAGAGCGTCAATGAGAGAGAGAGAGAGAAGAAAAAATAAGAGAGAGAGAAAGAGCAAAAAAGAGAAAGTTTCAACTTAATAACAATTTGCTCACTAAAAGCGAACACTTTGGCGAAGATTAATGGGGGATAGTGGCAATTAATTAACATGTGACTTCCTACACGATTATTATTAGTGCAGGTCAAAAGAGTTTGAACTCATGTCGTAATGTATACATTTTGTTAAGCTTCCGCCTGATGCTTCCGTGTTCATTAGAGGAGAAATGAAGCTATTTTTAAAAGGATATTTTTAAGGGAACCAAATATTATCCCCAATAATTCCAGTCTTTATATTTTTCACTGTCTGTTTTATTTATTATGAATTTTTTATTGTTTTTGATTCGTGTTTTAGTCATTCATTCGAAGCAATTTGTTCCAGATTGTCTTTCAAATGTAAATTAAACTACCAATCAAAATTGCAATCAAAATTGCAATCAAAATTGCAAGCAAAATAGAAATCAAAATTTTAATAAAAATTGTCAATAAAAATTCCAGTCGAAATTGTGAATTAAAATTCCAATCAAAATTGCAAACAAAATTGCAATGCAAATTATAAGTTAAAATTCCAATTAAAATTGTAAATTAAAATTCCAGTCGCAATTGTGAATTAAAATTCCAATCAAAATTGTAATCAAAATTGTGAATTAAAATTCCAATCAAAATTGTAATCAAAATTGTGAATTAAAATTCCAATCAAAATTGCAAGCAAAATTGCAATCAAAATTGCAATCAAAATTGCAATCAAAATTCCAATCAAAATTGCAAACAAAATTGTAATCCAAATTGTAAATTAAAATTCCAATCAAAATTTCAAACATAATTACATTCCAAATTGCAAATTAAAATCCCAATTAAAATTGTAAATTAAAATTCTAATAAAACTGTAATCAAAATTGTGATTTAAAATTGCAATCAAAATTGCAATCAAAATTCCAATCAAAATTGCAAACAAAATTGTAATCCAAATTGTAAATTAAAA
>JAQGBT010000139.1:0-77581 GCA_034698585.1 Disparrhopalites patrizii
AGAGAGAGAGAGAGAAAAGACAAGAGAGAGAGAGAGAAAAGACAAGAGAGAGAGAGAGAAAAGACAAGAGAGAGAGAGAGAGAAGACGAGAGAGAGAGAGAGAAAAGACAAGAGAGAGAGAGAGAAAAGACAAGAGAGAGAGAGAGAAAAGACAAGAGAGAGAGAGAGAGAAGACGAGAGAGAAAGCGAGAAAAATGCAGAGAGACGAGGAATGATAAGGGAACTGATTCACACCCCAGCCTGTTGTTGTAATGAACAAGTGTTTTTTACGAGCATGCATAAAAACGTGGCTTGTCTCTCATTCCTCGCACTTATTATTGTTTTAGATTGTTTTCCCCTTCAAAATCCCTTCCAAGCTGTATCCACAGAGGCAATGGTGAACTCCCATCCACGTACGTGGGGGAGTTTGCTTAAACTTTTAAATTTCGGAAAACAGTGGGAGAATCCCATCTCACATTTTTTCCCCTCGCCCTATAGTTGATGTGTGGCCAAAGAAATTTTACCTTCAGCAAAGGAATTTCTATCTAACTTGCCCTGTGCTTTGGTAGGACTACTGATATTTCCCCATCGTACATGCCGACCAGGGATTTGAGGCTCCTGGAAAAATCGATTAGGAAATCAGTTGTGACAGATTAAACACTCCGCCTTGCTACTCCCTCTTTTTCCTATTCTCTTCCCTCTCCCCTTCCGTGATCTCTTGTAATCCCAAAATCTCCCGGCCACCAACGGACACCAAGAAGCGCTTTTGTTGGGAAAATAAATTCCTTGGCCGTTCAAATTGCCACTAACACACGGGTTTTTTTTTTTGGAAGTAATCCCGCAATTTTTGAAGGGGGCTCAACACGGACTCAAACATAAATAATGGATGCTCTTCTCCCACATTCTCCTGGGGGAGAGCGGACGAGAGAGCGAGTGCCAGAGACAATGAAATAGAGATACGAGAGGAAGGGGAAGAGAGAGAGAGAGAGAGAGAGGGAGCCAAATGAAAGGGAAATTATTAAATGTGAAACTTAATGACAGCCTCAGGTGAATTTCGCATTACGCTTCACCACACCAACTCACTCGGAAAATTGCGTTGGAAATCTTTCACAAAATCTCCTTGTGTTTTTTCTCTCTCTTACTTTGCCTTTTTTCCCTTCTGTTACCTTTGTCTACATATCCACACTTATCTGGCTTGGTCGATGTTGTTTAATTCCCCCCCCCTTTCTCTGTCTAGCTTATATGTGTATCGTGTAAATCGCGCACAATTTACAGGACCGTGAGAGAGGCATGCATAAAACATGATTTTTTCTTATTGTGTACAAGGAATTGATGTGTACAAGCATCAGAGCATTGGACCGCAATGATGCACTTGTTGTAACAAGTGTATGTAAATAAATGTTTCCACCAGTACTTGTATTAATTGAAGAGACGAGACAAGGTAGTTTTTGTCTCGTCTCCTTCCAAGTGGCTTGACTTTTACTCACGATTACGTAGATTGGAATATAAAAAAAAAGGTGTGGGTATACATATGTATATACACATAGGGAGGAAAGAGAATAATGGGGGATAAAAGGAAATTAAAAAAAAAAGTGCCACATGAGCAGTGCAGCAAGATGGGGAGAATCAAAGAGAGAGAGAGAGAAAGAGAGAGGATTTAGAGAGACCTGACTTGTTTATTATTATTACGTTTACAACCATTGATCCATGAAAAGCATGAGAACATCCCTATTTATATTACATTTAATACCATGTCTTACGCCATTATTTATGATAATGGCAACTCTCTGTTTTATCCCGCACAAATTAGAAAAAAAAGTGTGCTTTAGCAAACAAGCACGACGACGGAGTCGAAGCCACCAAAAGCTCCTCCTCTATCATTCCTCCTAGAGAAAGACTATGTTCTTATTAAAGATTGTAATAACATTTTCCCCCCTCCAGTGTACATATGGCTCTTTTTCTTCTATAAAAAGGGAAGAAAATTATTCGAGGATATGAAATGGCGTTGTGTAATTAAATTATTTTTATCCTCAACCAACTTATAAAGTTAGCTTGGTTGGGCTCTAGAATAAGCGTGGAATCTTTTCGTCTTGACAAACATAATATGCTTCACCACATTCTATGTGGGTGAGTATTATAAAGGGCATATTTTTCCTCCTTCACCAAATGTGACTACTAAATGCGAGGCGAGGAGAAATAATCCAGTCACTGCCACTAACCTTTGACTTTTCCCTGTCAGCTTGAATGAGGCCGACGCGGAGAAAAATGGAGGATTGGACGAGAGAGAAAAAGATTTAGAAAAAGTGTGGGATTTACAAAAATCAAGCTTCTGCTGGGTATCATCTTTGCTCAAATGCATATGCACGTTATTTGTGATTTCTCCACACGCCCTCAAACATCTCTTTGCTCTAGTTTCCTCTTTCTTTAGTATGGCTAACTACCAAATATAAATCGTTACTCGAGAGCTTCCTTGTCGTATTGATTCATACATCTAACTGAATCAAGAACGAGAGATCACTTCTTTAGTATTTTACAGCTTCCCAGCTTTCTCCTCCAGAAATATGGTCATGATCACCCTCGTAGAAGGATTGTTCAGAGCGCTAATGATATTGCACTTTTCCCAACAATTTCCACACTCTCCTACGTTTTTACCCAGATACATATTTCCTGTGGAAAAAAAATAAATTACAAACTGCTATTTAGCTCCAAATACCCGTTTTTGCCATGCCTTCCCCAGTGCTGAAAGGGTTAGAAGGAGCACATGACAAAAAAAAATGAATTAAAAAACCAGATGCTCTCCATACGACAGGGAGATTAGGGTGACGGCGGTAATGATGGAAATGGTCAAGGGAGATAAATCTCTATCTCATCATCACCCACACGACGTGTCATTGGGATAGTGTTATAACTGTCTCTCTTTGTACAAAGTAATGTTCTCGTGTCCTCAAGACAAGAGAGATAGATAGCCTTATTTAATGCAGCCAACAGATGGACATCCATCCATGTGGGTTCGTGGTGATTCTCTCCATTTCTCTCTATCTCTCTCTCTCTCCTCTGCCTTTCTTTTTCCTACTCCATATAATAAACCCTACGTCATTTCTCATTACACTTTCCTATTTTTGGAGAGATGCAGAGCAAAAGAGAAATACGAGAGAGAGTGGAATGTCTTCCGTGGAACGAGCCACTTGTTCCAAATGGACGTGGGTTACATTGTACATACATAGCACTGTTTAAAGACAATTACAGCCACAGATTGTGTTACATGGGAAGTGTGTGAGAGAGAGAGCATGAGGGAGGTAGAAGCTCGTCTACGATACGACCGTGTTTGCTGAAAGGTGATACATGCCCAAAAAAGAATTATACGGTAAAAGGAGCAATTTTGCACATGACGTAAGTACTTCTCCTACTTGACAGTGTACAAGCAAAGGTGTACTTCAAACCCACACGTGACGACTGCACATTCAGTGTATGTTATTCCTCCTCTCTATTCAGAGGCTGAGAGCTACAGAGGGAGACAAAAGGTGCGTCAGAGATAGAGAGAAGGGGAGAGTCAGAGGGAGAAAGGGAGAGTTAGAGAAAAAAAGGGAGAGTCAGAGAGAAAAAAAAGGAAAGTAATAGAGAAAAAGGGAGAGAGATTGGAGCACAGTTAAAATTTGCATTTCACTTGCACATGTAATAAATATAGGAACAAGATTTGAACAAGTTGTAAACCAACTCCCTGTGTGAGTGCACAGTACTTTGCGTGTGTGTTGAAGATTATATTTGACACAAGATCGGAACAAGAGTTCCCTGTCTCCTCCTATTAACAGTGATGAGTGTGACGCGGAAGAGAGTTAAATAACATTATGGAGGTAGTAAAACTAGTTAATCAGGGATCCTGCTACCATTCCTAATATTATTATTGTGTATACTCTGGCAAAATAGAGAAATTTCTCCCCTTGTTTTTTTTTTATCGGTGGTACGTTCACACATTAAGAGACACGCACATTACCATCATAGAGCTCTCTCACACACAGATGGCTGGGAGTAGTACAAGGTTAAAATCAGTATGTGTCATGTGCCCTACATATCCCCCACACACGCCATATGCAATGCTTCCTACAGCCCTGCATGCACCCTGGTAGTAATATTCTGGGACTTCTTTACTTAAATATCTACTACCTTTGCCTACATGCATAAATGAAATTCCGCAAATAGCGAAGAAGATTAATCATAACTGGGCTGCAACTCCGGAGAAGGTTCGTGGATGGACCTTCTTGGTGTGGTATAGTTACATACATACATACATATAGAGCATTACATGGTAGTAGAGAATATTTACCAATAACCATGTAATAGATGCCAAAAGGGATTTTGTTCCAATAACTTCTTTCTTATCTTGCCTCCCTCTTTTGCTATTTTTCCCCCATCTTTTTTCTCATCGTGATCTGTTCAGATTGCCGGAGAGATCGAGATGAGAGAGGAGAGAGACGGGAGGGAGTGGTAAAGGATTAAGAGAAGAGAGAGAAAGAGTGAAAGGGATGAAGCAATGAAAAATAATTCTGGGCTTTGAGAAAAGCTCACCTGGTGAAAAATTGATGACAAGCACTGATTTTGCAACGAGGGATATTCAATTGGGAATATTTGTAACTTGGCGGAGGAGCTTGACAGGGCGTGTGCTCTTCGTATTTTCTCTGTCAAAGAACATGTGATTTCTATTTTCAGGAAAAGACAGAGTGATTGTGATACAGAGATAGAAAGATACGGTGTGCTTCAAAAAAGCAGAGAAAGGAAGAAAGAGATAGAGAGGAAGATAAAGAAAGAGAGAAAAGAGATAGGAAAGGAGTGAAAGAGGGACATGAAAAATAGGGAGACAAATAGAGAGAGAGAGAGAGCCAAGGCCGAGTCACAACGGAAAAGCGAGAGGCCATGAGACTTACTAAAAAACTAGAGAAGATTATTTATACTGTTGCTCGGAATGACATAAGCCGCCGTCTTGTGAAAGGATTGGGAACAACTTAATTCTGATTCCCTGTGAAGCCAGGAGAAAAAAAAAATTATCTGACGGCATAATGTTTTTTCATTTTTGTTTTGCAAAGGGGAAATACGAATGCCAATTTCCTGAGAAAAACTCTCTCGAGTCTTGCTCCCTGAATTTCATGTTTAAAGAAGGAAAGGAGCTTGTTCAACATTACACAAGGAAAAAAGGGAACAATTTTTCATTTTCCCATAACTTTGACAGCTTCATTCCTTTTGAACGTACGTGCTCTCTGCATTCACATCTATATTACGAGGCACAAAATGCTCGTTAATAAAAAAAAAGATACCTTTATTATTTTTCATTTAAAGAAGCCCCAGTGCATGATTACTTACAAGCATTTAAATGGATGTAAGATTTCCATGCAATTTACTTATTACATGTTCAACAATTTTTTTCTCGTTTTTCTTTCTTTCTCTTTCTCTCTCTCTCTCTCTCTCGCCCAAAAACATTTTCTCATACGTTTTCATTACACCGATGACATTTGAATGGAGATTCTCCTGTGGGGCTCCCAAGTGTCATAATAATGGGAAGGACAGGAGGGTGAAGCCTCCTGTGGTAGACAAGGGGAATTCTACTCTATACACCTCTCTGTATGTCTGTATGCAAAGAAATTGAGTAAATATACACCTTTGTAGCCTTTTGATTCCTCCACAATTGCAGATGCCCAGTGAATAACCGCGAAGAGGCAGGTGGGTCAACGGTGTCTCATTCTCTTTCTTGTCCTCTCCTTTCTCATCTGTCAAGGGGAAAAAATATCCCTGGTTCCATTACTCACCTTATCCATCAACAATTCCATGGAAAAAATATATTCTTGTAGGTACAGAATTTCCATCATAATAACAATAATCACAAAAAATCTTTCTTTCTTTCTCTCTCTACTGTAACTCCCATTTAAAAAACGGAGCTCACATCTTTCCATGAGGGGGTAAAAGATATAAAAGGGAGAACCTCACGTCCAATTCATTTATCACCGCCATGAATAGGACGGAACCGTGGGTAGGAAACCACCAACACCAAAACCACGTAGTTTTGTACCAGAACATATGTATAGCCATATACGTATGTATGTATACATACATACGTATGTACATAGTCAATACATGCCCAAAGGTTAAAATTCACAGAGACTCTTTCCCCCCTTTTTTTAACCCCATGTGGAAGGAGACTAAAAGGGTTTCTTATGCAAATCATACTTTAAGTTGTTCCAAGCTGACAGTTACCTATTATTTGTATGTGTGGAGGTATTAAAATAAATTCTTTAGAGAGATTTTTATATTTCTCCTACTCTTTCCTCTTCCACGTCACTTTCTCCTCTTTTTCTTCTTCTCTCCTCCTCTTTTTCTCCCTTGCGATTTCATTCTCACTCTTCTCTTTCTCTTCTTCTTTCTGCTTCTCACTCTCTTCCCTTTGCTCTATTTTGCACTTTTATTCTACAGATATTCCAAGCCTTGTCGTTTTTTTCAATGTCTTTCTCTCTGTCAGTCTTTTTCGTGCTCTCCTTCATCCTGCATCTTTTCTTAGCTTTGCTCTCTCTCTCTCTCTCTCTAATTTCTTAGATTCGTGCACACTATAAAATAAAGTAGGAACACGCTCCATAGGATATCCTGGGTGGTGGAGGGCAAACTTTTATGAAATTTTGAAGTATCCGGCATCTCAGCAGGTTTATGAAGATAACGTGTGAGCTCTCACTCTCTCTCTCTCTACCACCCTTTCTGCCTCTTCCTACTCTTCCTTTCCCGCCTGTCCTGGAGAGGAAGAGAGACCAGTGAAAGTGCGGCGACCCGTGAAGAAGAGCAAGGAAATGACATGAAGTTGAGGGGAATTTGTGTCGAGTGTCGCTCTCTTTTAGAGGTCGAGGTGCGTTGAATGACTCATAAAGTTGGTAATCTAATGCCATCATCCAGAGCTTGTGCCTTCTAAATAATCTCTCGTCCGTGACAAGACTACATATTCCAGCGTCCTTTTGTAACACACAGCATGGAAACAAGCTTCACAGAGGCCAGGGCACAGATACATTGTGTGTATACTATATTAGATACTCAAATTTCGGCAACTTTGTCTTCCCTCCCAACTCTTTCAAAATATAAATAGTGCATTGCTCATCTCCAAACTCCATCCATGATTTTTTTTCGTCGTTTTGGGTCATTGTTTAAAACAACCAGAAACAAGTAATTGCCTTCCTCCACATTTAAAATATCATTAACTTCAACAGGATTATGGAGGTAGAGGGTATTAATATTTAAACAATTTTTTTTTGACTTGTTTGAGGAAAAAACTACTAAAATCGGCATCTTTGTACTTGTTTTTTTTTGAAGATACAAATGACGTTATACAGAAGTATGGAATCACTGCACACATGATTATATGATGTTATGGGTCGTCCATGGCCTTCCCCCCGTAGTGCTGGTTCATTTGTTATGTACTCCCACTTCCCAAAGTTTCACTATGTCTGCCTGGTTGTTTCATTTTAGAGTACGTATATAATAACAATATTCTAGGGAAGGGAGGCGGAGGAGGAGGAGCTGGGGAATAATCATCTGACCAAGGAATAGTTGGCCCTAATCTGTAATGAACTAAATGCCATGCCATCATCAGTATTGGGAGTACGTATGTACGTCTGTATACGGAAGGCCCACTGTGGTCGTTGTAGACTTCATTTGTAGTTGGTCAATTAAAGCCAATGGAGCCTCTTCCCATAATTCCCTGCAATAAGCAAAAGAATGTGAGTTGGGACGTGAAGATAATGGCTGGGTAATGATTATTTACTGAAGCAAAAGTAATACTTGTAAGTATTGCAAGGGATGAGAAGAAGATGCGCGTGCTCTCTTTATCTCGCTCTCCTTTCTCTCTCTCGCTCTGCTCTCTCTCTCTGCCTCTCGCTCTTCCATCTCTCTCTTCTCTCTCCTTTCTCGCTTTTATTTGTTCCTTTGTCTCTCTTCCCCCTAATTTGTGTGACTCTTTCTCTCTGTTTCTCTCCTTTCTACGTCTCGCTGTCTTTCGATCTTTTTTTTTTGCAGTGACTAGCTCTTTCTCTGTCTCCCTTGTTTCCCATGCCTTGCACTGACGGATGAAGCAACTAGCCTTAATCTGGCAGTTGTCCTTGTGTGCATGTACTTTTCAATTAACTCATTCCCCCCTCCAGCCTGCGACTTTTAAGAGGCGGATCAGCATACAAATACAAATTGTAATAAAAGTCCCGATTCATTTGTGATATTTTGCTTTGACTTAACTAGCGACAAAGAGATGGAGAGAGAGAGAAGGGGAAAATTGAAGAAGCATGTCGAATGACAAATTTGCAGTTATGGACGCTAATTAATTTGCCCTTTTGCAATGATAGAATGGGGATTTTTATTGCTACAGATGTTCCATTACATGCGTATATGTATATGCAACTTGATTTAGTAATTTTTTGGCAGGGATTTTCCTCCCAAATCCTCCTTGTAAATATTGCCTTCACGTGGTCATTTGGACTCTTGGATGATGAAGTCAGATATCCAATGATGTTGACACCACTGGAGGTATTTAGTAAGCACCAGAGAACATGTTGAGCTACATGGCTGTGGTGGAAGAGCTGTTTATTAGATCAAGTGATATTATTACTATTAGTGTTTGTGATTTTGGAGAAATCTTTCATTTAGGCTCTGTGGTAGGAGAGGCCGCTCTAGGAGGAATTTATTGTCCTCTACCTTTGCTCTCCTTCAAGTTTCTACCACACTGATGCTCAGATATCAGATCGGGCTCGTCGTTCTTCCAAGTTACATTTCCCTCTGGCTTTCACTTGGCATTTCCTTGTCTTTGACAAAGAGTGAGACGTGAAAGTGTTTGTGTGAGTGGCTTGTATTTTAATTAATTCCTCGGATACCCTGCTTTTCTATACCGGGGTTTTTGAGACACCGAGGAAGATTGCATTGTAACTGGTATTGTGTGCTGTACGCAGTCAGAAGTTCGCAAATGAGAAATTAGTTCTGTGTCTGTTTGTGGGATATTTGTGCTCCCGTGTCACCCAACCACTTTTGTGACAAGTTTTGCTATAGTACAAAGATGAGCAACAATATTCTCTCTCTTTAAACTTGCCCTTTCTTTTAACTGACTCCGTCGTTCCCTGCTTACGCCTGTGTCATCTCGCACAGGCTGGAATAAACAAAAAGGGTGGTGGAGGACACGAAAAGATCATTGGGTTGTGAGGCGTTCATTTCAAGATCAAAGCTTTTTGTCTTGCGGTTTCCCTCTATATATGCATGTAAGTACGACGGATATGTGTATTCTGCTAAATTCACCTTCCACCTCCTCCAACAGGGGAGTTTTTCTCTCGAAACAAGAGCCATATATGTGTATCCGATTAAAGTTGCACGGTGTTTAAGGTAAATCACGTCATTTGAATGCTTCTCTCCTCCGCAAGATTAAATGAATTAAATGATGTACTATATAGGTATATAAAGATAGTAGATGTATACCTATATATATATATATATATGCTTATACCTGGGAAATGAATGACTCATAAGTGGTTGGAGCGTGGAAGGAGAAGAATGAAGAAGACGCGAAAGAAAATGAGAGGATTGTGCTTCAACTTCGTCTTCGTATGTATAATTTATAGTTGAGCGAATAAAAGCTCACAGAGTCATGGTTTATCTGCCTCCAAAATATGTAATACACCTTCTTATCCTTCCCACAAGGGTTATATATGTCGAGGTATAAGTAAAAGAATGAAGATGAAGCAGACTCATGTATTCTTGATTCTCTCCGGTGTCTTCTTGTTGATTGTGATCATCTCATGGAGTTCAAAGAGGGCAAAAGAATGATAAGGTTGGATGGCAAAAAATGGAGGGGGAGACTTTTTAACAGCTAAATTACTTTTTTTTTTTACCTTTACTTGTCAGTCAAAAAAAATGGAGGGGCTACTTTCCTCGAAATAGTCGTGTTCAGGTACGAAGAGGTTATTATTGGTTTTAACTTTTCCCTTTTTTTTGAGTGTTTTTGCTCTTACTTTATTTGCCCGCCCCGCTTATGTCGGATTCATTGATGCTCGTAATGGGGGCTGTGAGCGTAATAAGCAAATTACATCTTTTCCCCTACGATTTGTTTGACACAAGAGAGAGAGTGAGAGAGAGAGAGAGAGAAGGAGGAAGGGATGGATTGAGATCTTGTTGAGCAATTTCTGGTCCAATTCATCCGATCTTCCTCTCTCCCATAAAATTCTCCATCTTCATCCTCCTTCGTCTTTCTTCGGAGTGTGCTCAGTGCTCGGATTTTTTCAGTCAGACTTGAGCCAAAAACAATTAGTCAGACTTTAACCTTGTTCAATGCACTTGCTCCGTTCAAACCGTATTTTTTTCGATCTCTCCGTCTCTGTCTCTCTCTCTCTGGCCTTTCCCACCGACTGGTGAAGATAATCTCCCACCACACATTTTCTGCACTTGCTCTTGTGCTCCTTCTTCCAATTCGCCCTAATGGAACCAAATGGCACAAAACCTTGCATTTAAAAGATAAACACGTGTCCCTGTATTTCCCTTAAAGTGTGAAAAGAGGCATTACATCCACAGCCATATTGACTTCCCTCCCCTCTCTCATGGTCGTCCTCATCATCTGTTTTAGCATGTTCCAAAAAAAACTCCTTCATTTTATCATCTCACTAGCACTACCATCTCTCCCGCACCCCACCACCTTATGTATCTTGGAGGAACTTGACCAATAAAAATGGCAAATAATTTTATGACTCGTAAAACGAGGGATAGTCTAGTAATATCGTATCTACAAAAAAAAAAAGTCACACCGTCGCCCTTTGTTTAGGCCAGGAACAATACCTAATGTCCCTCTAGCCCAAGTTTCCACATGCTAAATACATGAACATGAAAGTGTAATACTTATCACGTATACGGGATGTCAAACTCTGTCCAGGCACTGATTTACCCTTTTTAATGGCTTTATTCTTCTGCACCCAACACATGCATATGTTTGATAATATGGAACTTTGCCCTACCATTCATTCACAAGAACTTTTATCTGAGGAAGATCTATTATTGTGGTGGGGGGGAGGAGAAGGATTATCATTATCATTGGTAAACAAATGATTCCTGTTCTACTGACTGAGATGATAAGGGCGTGATTAAGCACCACCACCATCTCCTCCCCCTCCTCCTCCTCTGCTAAATATTGACACATACGCAAAAAGGTGTGTGAAAGAGAGAGAGAGAGAGACGAGTATGTGTCTGTGTGTGTCTGTATTTGAAGAGTATGTTGTAATTTGCTGCATTTAAACAGCATATAATTAGTGGAGAAGGAAAAGTTGCATCCTCTCACAAACTTGTTAATGAGTGGGCAAACAAAGTTCTTCTGACCGTGCTAGCTATTAGTGGGAGATTATAAGGAGAAGAAGAAGTGGTCCTCACGCTTCACCAGTCACTGTGTAATCTTTTAAGAGGGAGGAAGAATGTGTAAAAAGAAATAAATGCACCACACTACCATTTTTTCTCCCTTTTATATAAGTATGTGTCTCTAAACCCAGGAATCCACTTAGGAATCAAAAAGGGGTGGACTAATACAACTTTTGTGTAAGTGCTCACTTTTGCTTTTTTCCCCGTATCTCTCATGTATCTCTCTCTGTGCCAATCTCTCTCTCTCTCTTTCCGTATTTAATCTCTCGTTATTTGAAGGATGAGCACACGGTCATCCACATAGATTTTGATAATTGTTTTAAATAAGGATGACTCTTCACTCTTTCAATTATTATGCAACAACACATCTCCAGCCCCTCCCGCCCCTCCAATTTTTTCTCTGTCTCGCGCTCTCCCTCTCTGTCTCATCTCTGTCTCTAGCCATCTCTCTCTTTGTATTATTTGTCCAGCAAATGGACAATCTTGATGAAGGCGCACTTGACACACGTTTCCTCCATTCCACCAAAGTCTGTCTCTAACTTGTACTTTACCTTCATTACAAAGATTGTATAATGTCCACAGGAGTGTAAAAATTCAGGAATGATGTACTCTTTAGTATTGTACCACTTAAAAAAAAACAACTGGATTCATTGTCAAAATGTGTAACGTGTTGGCAAAGAGTAGACAAAATGCGTTTTTTTTAATAAACTGTCACTCATCCCCTGTAAACGTTGTGATGGGAGGGAAGGAGAGACTTTTTTTCTCGTATATTGTGGTAGAAGCCATGTGTGTGGAATCGTTGTTCAAAAAAGAAGGTACAGCGGGTATTGAGGAACACGTCCAGTACATACTAATAGGTACTTGTCTCGACGCTCTTTAAGTAAATGTGTAGATTCTAATGAAGAATGAGGAAGGTTTCATAAAAAGGAGACTTACATACAGCCATGGAAGTACATGGATATTCATGTGTCTATATGACACACTTTATACTCATCCATTAAGTACATGCAAATACTCCCAACCAACTCCGTGTGTCTCCCAGTGAAGGGAAGCTCTGGGACTGGTACATGTGGACCATGTGCAAGTGTATTTATATGTACAGTATTGAAATGTACGACGAGTGTGTGTGTACAAGTTGGGAAGTTTAAGTGAAGTAATAATAAATTCCTCTGTAACCAAGGTCACCTGAGAGCTCAGAATAGTCTGTTGCTGCCTCTCTCTCTCCCTTTCTGTGTTGGATATACGAAGCCATACTATGGAGGAATAGTAGAAGAAGAAGAAGAAGAAGAAGAAGAAGGGAACAACCACACTAATCTTTCCTTGTTTCCTTCATCACTTTCAGTCGTGATCTTTAGGTGTAGGAGAGTGACGCTCAGTCTTGTCCCGCGAAAGTCTTTCCACGAGCAGAAAAAAAAAAGAATAGGAAGGAAAAAAAGAAGACAGACAAGAATTAAGTACTGAAGGAAAACCTTTTTATGCGGGGAGAACCAAGAACTTTTCTCCCCTTTTTCTGTCCTTGGAAATCAAATTATTGGAGGAGTGTTATTGTGATAAAGAAATATAAAGTGAGTGCGTGTGCTTTATCTGTTTTTTTGGGGGGGGGAGTAAATCCTCCTTCATCATCCTTTGTTGGAACACCCCAACATCTTCCCCCTCACGTGGGAAGGAAGGAAGTGGTGAGGGTAGGCCAAAAAGACAGAGAAGAGAGGAGGAGGGGGAGCAACCAGAAAAGGAGGAAAAGGGAAGTTGGGAGAGAAACGGGAAGAAGAGGAAAAGGAGGGGAAAGAGAGGAAAGGAGAGGGACGACGGGCGGGAGGGAAAGGTGTGTGTAAGAGCCACATTTATCGTTCAGATGTTCTTGTCACTCACAATTATGGTCTAGCACAGACAATTAAAGAGTCTCGTAAGGAAGAACGTTATTAAGAACAATAATAACACTTCTTCCCCCCCCCCCAAAAAAAAAAACCCCGCTACCACCACATATATCGTGTGGTATGCGTAAAAAAGTATATAAAGAACGCTTGTGCAATAATAATGGTAGCAGTTGTCCCATCACAGGACGTAAAAGAATGCTTAATTTTTCACGGAACACGAGTTTCCTCCATTAAAAGTCTTTGAAGAGAGAGCGAGAGAGAGAGAGAGAGAGAAATAGTGAGGGAGAAAGAGGGAGAGAGAGAGAGCTTGAAGTGGGAAAAGACAAGCATGGGAGAGACGCTAGTGTTTGAGAGGGAGATTGGGTGAAAGAAATGGAGAGAGAAAGAGAGAGAGAGAGAGAGAGAGAAAGGGCAGAAGTAAAAAGAGCAGTAGCAGTACATTCACATAAGCTTTAAGAGAGTCCACAGAGCATGAGGAGTCAACTCGGAGTCAACTCGCGGGCTTTCCTGTAGTAATAACTGTATATATTCCACAGAAGGAAAAAAACCCTCTTTCCCTTTCTCTCTCTCTCTCTCCCTCCGAAGCTCCTTCACGCTCTCTCTGATACTAGCCTCGGCTTCTGGAACAAGAATTCAGGGGACTCCGAGAGCACTCTCTTTCTCTGTTTTCTGTACACATCACACATTACATCACATTCTATTATCTGGCCTCTACTTTTTGGCACTGGGTGATTTCCTGAGTCGCTTCTTTTTCCTTACTCTCTCTCCCTCTCTTTTTTTGTCTATCCCCATCTTTCTCTCTCTCTCTCTCTTCCTTCACTCCTCACACCAACAAGGATTTCTCTGTTTCTTCCTCCTCCATACACTTCACCATCCACATTCTCACGGAGAGAGAGAAAGAGAGAGAGAGAGGGAAGAAGACACAGACTAAACTCCGGCTGTTGTCTTCTATCACCTCAATGTTACTGAAGAGTCACAGCGCCCTAGACAAAGCCACAGTCGCTCTCCGCCTCTCCCATGGTATATAGTAGCTCTTCATCTCTCCCACCACATTTTGTGAGTGTCTCCGTGTGTGTGTGTTATTCCCCCCAAATAAGTGTGAATGTGAAAGTCAGTGTTTTTTTCTCCGTTCAAGGAGCTTCATAGTAATTTGTGACTTCTTGGTTTTGTCAAGTGTGTTTGTGAAGAAAAAAAATGTATATATAAATTACGTATAAAATTTTACGAGCATAAAATATTTGACACTAGTAGGGAGTGGGGTACATGTATTTTTTTTTAAAATATAAATAATAAGGTGATTTCCGTGGAAGGCTCTTTGTCTAGGGGATAGTATACCTGTGTGTGTTTGTAGGAGGAGCATTATTTCTTGGTGGTATACCAAAGCTTTTTTTTCTCATGTGAATGGAAGGAAATCCTGGCTTTATCATGTCACTGGAATGAATGTTGATTTTTATGGTGTAAAAAAATATATATACTGTGGAAGTATTAAAAAGCCCTTTCAATCCATAACGATAAAGTTTTGTGATTCTTCCCCTTTTTTTATGTAGGTATAACTTTTCCACTATAAAGCTTATGTCATAGGCTGATCCCTTATATAAAACTTCGGATGTGCATCAAGTGCATTCCCTGCCCTGTTGACATGCACGCCCCGAAAGGTGCGCTTTAACTATTCAACCGGCTACAAACACACATAGACGGTATTAAAAAAAAATGTTTATATCAAACAGCAAGGATTGTATAGGCCATTACAAGAGCATTTTACTTACCTATATAACTTTGTACATCTCCCAGTAATTACTTCCTCCCTTCTCTCTCTCTCTCGCTCTCTCTCTATGTGTCTTTCCAGGTGTAAAATATGCTTGGGGAACGATATGTACAACCACGTTTTTTAGTGGAGCTTCAAGGGATTTTTAAAAACTGAACAAATCACGCAAACTCACACACAAGTATACAGAGAAATTGAGGAGTTGTTTGTAATAAAAAAAAAACTGTTTTTTCCTGCCTCTTTCATATCTTGTCAATTTATGACAATTTCCAAGGTGTTAATGGTTGCACGTAAAAACGAATAAAATCCCTTCCTTTTGCTTTAGTTTCAACTTGTTGTTGCCACGGCCGTCTTATTACTACCTTGTTTATTTTTCTGGTGTCTCTCTCCCTCTTTAGTGCTCTCCTTTTCTCCCTGAATTTTTAATGCTTTCTCCCCGTCCCTTTTTCATTGCTCTCCCTTCATTTCTGTATTTTTAATGACATCACTCCATATTTTCTCCCTTTATTTTTACCGCTCTCTCCCCTTCGTCTCACGCCGTTCATTTATCCCTTTTTCTCTTCCTCTTCCCATCGCAAATAATGGCAGTGCCTATGGAGAAGAGATTGCCCCGTAGGATGTTGTTGCGTTTTGTGTGAAAAGTCATATAAAATGCGTTATTGTTATTATTGTTCGGCTTAGTAGAGTAAGAAAGAGGGAGAAAAACAGAGAAAGGGAGAATACACTACGTTAGATTCACATTGATGGAACACATGAGACTTACATAATTTGTGTTGTGAGCTCCTAAGAGAGGGGGGAAACGATTGGAGGCTGGGAGAGAATTAATTATATTACCTCATTACATTTTGACTGAGATGGAGATAAAGAGAGAGAGAGAGATAGGGTGAAGGAGGGAATTGAACAACAATTGTTGGAGCTATACAAGGAGATTTCTTTGTATGGCAGTATACAGAAGAGAGAGAGAGAGAGAGAGAGAGAGAGAGAGAGAGAAAGGGAAAAAATGAGAAAAAACGAGGAGTACACACTAGGAATGAAAGGACAAGGGAGACTTGTTGTTCTCTTTGTGTAGAGGAAGGAAATGTTTCAGTTAAGGTTGGTAGCAGACTTGTTGTCACACCAGTTGCCTTATCAAGTCTGAATAAGGAACATCTTGATCTATTCCCAGTTGGTCTCTCGTCCTTTCTCCTTTTCTCTGTCTTTCTTCGTTATTTTTTATATTAGACTCTTTTTTTTTTGGTTGTCTGTGTAGTCAAAACGTTAAATGTGTACAAGAGCCAGGGAAAAGAGGGAAGTTCAAGTGAAATAGAAAGTTGACCCAAATCTACGAGGGAAGTAACAACATTTTCTGTGACCACTCCGTCCGTATGTGTGTGTGAAGCATGAAGCGGATTTAAGAGTTTCTTGATAGGACCAGGCGGGTGTGTGTGTGTTCAGTCCTTGGCATGACCGTCAATGTGGCAACTTGAAGAAGGAAAACAAAGTGGTGTAGGCCTGGGATTGAATAAAATATATACACTTTGGTTGACACATGACAAGAGTGTTGTGGAGTGACCCTAACGTGGGAAAAAGTCCAGGACAAAAAAATAAAATAAAATAAAAAACAAACAAGAGAGGATCAACAAGAGATAGAGAACAGGAACAGTTGATTTTTTTTCCTGCCATCCGCAAGCACCTCACTATCTCTGTGTCTCTCCTCCCCATGCCATTTCTTCATCGGGGATGATTAGCTAAATTGAAAGGAATTGAATGACAACAAATGTACTCTTGTTATATTCACGTTGACATTGCAAATGTTAAAAGAGTGAGAGGAGGGGGAGTGGATGGGGGGAAATTAGGTCCAATTTTCTCTCCATTCTAAAACGGAGAAAAGCAATTTTTTTCCTCACTCTTTCTCTCTCTCTCTCTCTCTTTCTAACGTTGTTCTTTCCCAACTACAAGTCCCATCAGTTGAACCCAGGCTTTTGCACAGTTTGGTGGTCTCCAAAGAGGCGGGTATCAATTTTGAACAATTGACCAGATCAGGAGTTGCGTCTATAAACTTTGTGGTGGATTGAAGAGATAAATATTTTTCCTCTTCTTCCAGTTCCACTTTCTTCCCTTTTTGGCTTCTAGCTCTCTCCATTATCTTTCTCGTCTATCTGTCTACAGATTACCAAGTGTATATTTTTGCCTCCCAATTGCACTCACAGTAAATGGATAAATTGTATTGTCGGCTAAAATAAAGATTCAAAAAAGGAAGAAGAAGAGCGAGGAAGACAGAAAAAAAAGAAGAAAATCTGCGGATTTGACCAAGTGGGATAAATCTGTGCTGGTGTTCTTCTCTTGCGCTTCATTGTAATATATGGATAAATTATAGCTAAAAGCCCGCATTTATTACTCCATAATAATCATTACGTAAAATATTGTCCTCATAAATCTCTCCTTTTCCCCCACACATAAATAATCCAGCGTACTTGATCCAAACACATGGAGAAACTCTGGTGTCCACCAGGACGAGAGGGAGAGTGAAATTGGAACATTGTAATAATAAAAATATATTTATAAAAAAACAAGAGAGACAGACCCACGTTTACGTATGTGTGTATGCACGCGAGTGTACAACTGTGTGTACTACCCCCATATATTTGCCTAGTGAGGGTGAGGGGAGAGAGGGCAAAAAGTGTTCCCACTCTCTACCATTGCATATCTCCTCGTCCATCTCTCAGTGCTCTTTGGTGGTGATTTATTACAACGAAGCAACACATATTGTGTGGAGCAGCGGTGGTTGCAGTATATATATATACAAAATATACACAAAAAAAAGCCGGCGGATATTGTTATTATTGTTCCCTTTTTATTTTTATTATTATTATCATCATCATCATTGTTATTTTTGGGGAATCTGACTTGCCAGAGCTGAAAGTTGAATGGAAATAGGTGAACATTTCCACCCCAGTCCGACGATTGTTGTCGATAGGTAAAAATTCCTTATTTCTCTGTGTAATATATACATAATAATAATATTACTACTACCATAAACTACTGCATGCACAATTGTCCATGTGCTCATGTCCTTTGACTGCCCTAGAGGGTTGCGTGCCTTATTATGATGTGCCTGTTTATTATTAGTACATATTTGTATGATGATTCCATGTGCCGAGAGAGAGAGAGAGAGAGACAAAAATGACGTTGAAAATTGAGAGAGACATTTTCATGAGGATGGGCTTCTATGGACAATTCTAGTGTTTGTCTCTCACTTTTTGTCTCTCCTTCTCTCTCTCTCTTTTGCTCTCTTTCTACATTTTTGCTTCTCTCTCTATTTGCCCCTGCGTGTGTCCGAGAGCATCTATAAATAACAATGGAGACTCTGACGGTGCATTCGAGCCCTATGGCTTATTTTTTTTTCAGTTCATCCTCACGTCCCATTTATGTAATCATTCTATATATTTTTTAAACAACAAATGGCTTTTGCAAAAGCCATTGTTCACTTTACTTGAATGGGCCTAGGGGATAACAGACTCAAGCCTCCTGGCTGTTGATCGGATATTCCTCTTTTTCCCTTCTTGTACATACATTGGCAGTGGCCTGGCTTTCCTCTTGGTCCTTTTTTTTGTGGTTAGGAATGCGTTTGTCTTACATATTGCATTATGGTTGAATCTGCTAAAAAGAATATAGGGGAAAACCCAGGGAAATTATGACGGTACAAAATTGTATCTGGCCCGTACTATTCCATTTAATGTCTTCTTACTCTCCCTTTTTTTGTACACAATTGGCCGGAGCTCGCACCCCAAGCTTTATTGTTGATGGTAGTAGCCCCATTTATTTATTTGGAGGGAACAAACTTTTATGGACAACGTTGGAAGTGACTTATTGGACGTTTCTTTTTTTGTTTATTTCAAAATATTTCCATTTATACCAAGAATGACATATTCACCACTTCCTTGGGTATCTCTATATGATTGAACTGCTACAAAGAGTCAATAATTCTTTGATAGAAAGACGATCCCACTACCAAATTGGAAGGAGTTGGATCATAAAAGAATATGAAATTGGAGAAACATTCATTTAAATGTCGCAGGAGGCATACACATTATAGACATGCTGTGTTTCCATTTGCAGGGGCTTCTTAATCAGTAAACAAAATTGTGAGTGGTGTAGTTTTAATTTAAAAAAAAAAGATATTCTCTGTCTACTCACACACACAAGGAACGTGATTGTTTCGTCGTACGCTGAATTTATGCGGGGTCGTATTTTTGCCTCTCATTCCCTGTATAATTATACTTGAAACCGTCCTTTTATTTCATGGAATTTAAAATGGCATTCGCGTCCATCATTGAAATTCCCTATGTTAATTGTTCCGAAAAGAAGCACTAAAGGTAGGTGCATAATCAACTATCGAGGCAGACTCAGAGAGAGAGAGAGAGTAGTATAAAGAGTTCATAGGAAAGAGTAATGGCACTAGTAATAATAGAACCGTGTCAAACTTTAATATCTTCGCACACGTGTGAACGCGTGTGTACACGAGTCTGTGTGTGTTCCCCGTCGTACGTGAGAGCAAGTGAGAGAGTAATATAAAATAGTGGAGAGGAAAAAAATATGCCTTTGGTAAATGAAGAAAAAAAAGGGAGCTTCAAAAATAATTAAATCTGACTTTTTAGGCATAAAATTCTGTAGTCCAGGACTGTTTAAAGTGGAAAACATACATATTGCGGGTATCTCTACGGGAATCAGAGGTAGAAAAAAACGGGAAGATGTAAGACGATTTTTCCGCCTCCGCCTCTCCTCCTCTTTCTCTTCGTGTGTGAAGGAAAAAGCATAAAAAGTGGACGGAATCTCTTGAGAGAAGTCTTATCAGCTGCGCAGTCATATTATTAGTGACTGAACGTGTAATAACGCTAAAAGAGACGAGGAGGTAGCAAAAGAAAGTGAAAGAGGAGGAGAGAGACAGGGTGACAGGAAGAGAGAGAGAAAGAGAGAGGAGAAATAAAGATCTCCCTTGTGTTCCTCTCGCACTTTTATGTACGTAATAAGATGCGAAAAAAAAAATTTCCAACTCCTTAAAGAGCTGTTCAATAAATTAGTTTGATATTATTTTTAGCTTCATTTTTATAGGTGCGTCCTTCCTTTGGGGATGCTTTTTACTTCTCGTTTCCCATTTAACTTCCTCTTTACAGAGGAATTTTGGGGGGCTCTTTTTTCATAGTAAAATCCCCGGATCCTTCCTCACTCCCTCTTTTATATGGATGCTGGAAAGCTCTCCCGGAAAAAAATTGTTATGGGTCCTTAATGAGACACAGTTTTTTTTTTGAGTAGTCGACTAGTATGTCTTGCTTTATTATTAAACAGATTACCTAGCACTTATGGGCCGGTGAAAAAGCTTCTTTTTTCCCCAGCTCGTCGAGAGAATCTTATATATGAGTGTGTGTTCTTTCTATTTCTTCAAGAGATTATACACGCTGGAGAAAAAAAATATATTTGGTTGCTAAAAACATGCCATAGTACACGTCCCACACGGCGGTGGAAGCGCGCAATCTCTATGATTTATTGCCGTATACGTCTCCTACCCCTACATCTCACATGTTCCTAAAAGGTGTGTTCCCTCCCTAAAAACTACTTCAAAAAAAAATATTCCAATGGCGTCGGTATTAAATGGAAAAAAAAATTCTTGGAGTGTTGAAGTAGTAGAAAGGCGTTGAAAAAAATGTTGAAGTAAAAAAAATTACTCATTTCACTCAAATGCCTCTCATTTTCTCCAGCTTTAAGAGGGAAAAGAGAGTCAAGTTTACTTCCAGAGGGTAGTAGTATCAATTATGTGAAATGGAATCGACACCCTTCTAATACCCAGCATTTCCCCTCCGTCCCTACTGCCCTTCTTGTTCCCCCCAGAACACTTGTGTGTTACTTTCTCCCCATTTATGGCTCATGGTACTACTAGCTCTTTTTTTTTTTACTGTGTCAAAGGGGGAGGGAAAGTCTGGAGGTGTAAGTTTACTAGGGCTTATAACATTTCTTTCACTTTCCCCCCTAAAATTTCCCCTTCTTCCCCCCTAAAACAAATCTCTCAATCGTTTATTCCTTTCCCCCAAAACCTTGTTTTTTCCCCCTCTCCATGACTATGACCGTTTCCCATGCTTTTCTTTGGGAGGGAGTTAGTGACCTATTAAGCCCTAGTTTTTTTTAGTAGACACTCCTGAGTTTCTCCAAGACTTTCCCTCTTCCCCCTTTCATCCTGGTGCTCGTGTTATTCCCTGGTCTTTTTTTTTATTACCACTGTACAGGCAATGGATTTGAAAGGTGGTGGTGTGCCTTGGTCTGTGTTGGGGCTCTTCCCCCATTTCAAAGGCAGTGTAATAGCCGAGCAACATTAGTATTGTTGAAATTTGTGCCACATTTAAAATTCCAGTGCCTAATAAGTGCGAGAATAATTTGGCCATTGAAGGAGAAAGGGAAAGAAAAGACAAGGATTTTATTTTGGGAGGGTGACGTCTCACCCAAAGAAGTCTCCGTGCAAAGGAGGCATAATAAGGAAGCTACACAGAGGGCCGACCGTGGGTGTTTTGCATTTGCATGCATAATCTGCATCAATATTAGTCAAAAAATCCCACACAGAATGCAGTGAGATCTTGTGACCGAGTGACTTATTCCTTACTTTCTACGTCATGAGGAAGCGATTAGTTGTGTGCTTCACCAGAACTTTTGTAGGAACAAATTTTGTTGAACAAATTTTTGGGGGAGAAAAATGTGATTTTCTAGTTTTTAACATACCAAAGAGAAAAAAATGTTGTTGTGGTGCTCATTTCCTCTCACCTTTTCAGCATTCTGTGTAAAATATAATAAGCCAATATGTGCGATTATAATTTAAGGAAGGAAAAAAAAAGTATTTTCCATCAACATATCGATCAAGCTGACCGAGTTGGAATCATGTATGTTCCTCTCCTTTTGTATTGTTGGGAAGTGAGAGAAAACGACTACGAAACTGGCTTGAACTGTCGTCGGACGGCATGATACTAATATAAAAAAAAAGTACATGATCATTTAAATGGAACCATGATGCGAATCTTGCCACCACCACCAACATGGTTAGATAACAAGTCTTGTGCAATAATCATCACGCTTCACTCCCAAATGTCTGTGTAGTTTATATTAACCAACTTTTTTATTCACCCCTGACGTGTCTCTTTCCTCGATCCTCTCTCCCTATTTCTCTCTGACTCTCACTGTTCTCCATCTCACCCCCTCCGTCATGCACTCAACTTGAATTTCCTGCAATTGTCTAGACATTAATTTGCCCATTCTTTATGCAAGATCCTAAGAGTTGTTGCCATAAAAAAAAAGTTCTTCGCCTCTAGTACACACACATACACACTTGTATGTCCAACAAAAGGAATGCACCCCCGACTTTCCCTTTCCATACATGTTGGTTTTTTATTATTATTATTGACAAGGGGAAAATGTAATTAACCTGGGGGAGGAGTATCGTGAGTTTTAATCATATAAAAAACAGATTTTAAAAATTAATCAAATTGAAGCAATCAAATACACAATTGCTCTCATAATTAGACATTCAACACAATTACATTGGCTGCAAAATTACAGGGATGAAAAAAAAAAACCTTTTAATAGGATACTCATCCTCCACGGAGGACAGCATGACTGTGTGAGACGAGAGGAACCGCAGTGTTCTATAGGAACGGTGGAGAATAAATTAAACTAGAATTTTTTCCCATGTTGATGACAAGTTATAGACAAGCATGGAATTATTGTACTATAAGAACCTCCAAAAAAAAATCAGCAGGACAAGAAAATAAATGGAGGAGAATGTCTTATGGCGCTTTAATTTGAATTATGAGCATTGCTCACGGCCAGAATAGTAATAGTGGAGCCGGTATAATTAAAGGGAGAGAGAGAGACTGCAAGGAGGGAAAAGTCTGTACTTTATCTGTCAGTCAAATGTTATATGTTGGGCACTTTACACGTCCCTGCCTCTTCCATAAATAATTTCCCCCATTTATTCCTCCTTATCTCCCCGAACCCCGTCCCTTCAAAGAATCTCCAGACAAGACTGAAACAGTTAGTACTTGATTTAAAGCATCACAGGGAAGGCCGGGAAAATGATCTTCATGCATATTTCCTTACTCTCTCAAGGATTTTGTACTCTTGGAAGATCATCTTAGGGAACATTGAAGGCGATTATAATTCTGGGATATGAAAATTATTTCTTAAAGTGTATCTTGTATCCAAAAGAGCTCTCTCTCTCTCTCTCTCTCATTCCCTTTCTCTCTTCGGCGAACACAGGTTATTAAAATCATTCAATTACTCCCCATTGCCATGGCTTTAGTAAGAGGGGGAGATGGCGGGAAGTTAGTGACAAATAGTAGGTGTGTCTTTCTCTGATAAATTATTAGCTGATTATTATTATTATTACCAACCCCTCCATTGGGCTTGTCCTTAATGTTTTAGACCGTGCACGCAGCTTGATATTGACAGATACATTCATTCCATCGACATCTCCTCTGCCGCAAGTTATATTATCTTGATATAACCACGAGGAACTATTTTTTTTTAGAGAGATTCGACACTCCTCCCTCCGTCTATCTTGACTTCTCGCTTTCTGTCTCTCCCTTTTTCCTCTTTCTCCCTTTTTCCTCTTTTCGTCCTCTCTCTCCCTTTTCTCTTTTCCTCCTCTTTCACTCCCTCTCTCTGTATGTAAATCTCGCTGTCTATCTAGCTATTTCGATTCCTCTCCTTCTCTCTTGCCTCGATGCCAATATCGCCTCTCTCTCTCTCTCTCTCTCTCTCTCTCCATATTAAAATCTCTCTCTCGCTGTTCACCGCTGCAGAAAAGGAACACGCTCAGTCACTTTGCCCGTTCAACACTCGCTCTAATTGTTGGTTTTCCCGGCGTGCAAGTGTATCTTATATTCTAAACATTGGAAGAAGGTGGTACTGATTAATGTTTCATTAATGCAAGTGAGGGAGATTGGATCACTTTCTACACACAAACTCTCTCTCTCTCTCTTTGTCTCTGTCTCACTTACTTCTTCCCTCCCCACACCAACAATGTTCTGTATATAAATATCTGCATGCACCCACTTGTGAAGGAAGTAGGGTCGAGTAACTTGTAATTAGTGAACTAAATACATTTCTTCCCCCCCCCCCATATAATGTCCCTATACATAGTAATGATATTAGCGAAAACCGCCTCTCCATTCAAGTCTTTTTTTGGGTGGGTGAAAAGGAGGGGAAGCCCCCAGATTTCCTTCGTGGGATTGACGTACAATACGGAGGAGGGAGACAAGCTTTGTTGTAGCTTTCTCTCTGTCGCTCTCCCTCTGTCTACTCCGTGAAATTACTATAAATTATTTATTGTCACCAAATCTGAGGCAATGAAGGGGGAATAACCTCTTGTGTAGACCTTAGATGAGGTCAAAATCTGACACTTCCTCCCGTAAGATCATTTGGGGGTAAAGGATTGCTGGGGATCAAAGACAAGTGGTGAAATATGAATTTTAAAATCCATTTTCTGGTTTATTAACCAGAAAATGGTTAATAAACCATTTTCTGAGGAATTTGGGCCATGAATGTGAGCAAATTTAATCGAATTGGCTGTATCCGTAATTATTAGTGGCATGCTCAATCTAATCTCCCCAATCTACCCCTTTAAATACTTAGTCACGCTGCGCTAATTCCGGTATAAGTCACAGAAGAATTGCTTTTTTGACCTATTTTCTCTAATTCACCACATCCTTAGATTTCAAACCAAACAGAATTTGTTAATGAGTGGCAATAATGGATAAAGGGCAAGTCCCAGCTGGAAAGAGAAATGAACATATACATATGTACATAAGTCTGAATTCCATCTTTGAAGATAAAGGTGTTTTAAGGGGCTTTTTCTTCCTCGGCTAACTGCCTTACCTAATTGATAAGGAAAGAATTCGGAAAAAGTGGGTTAAAAATTGCAATATGCTGTTTAAAATGAGACTTATGCCTAATTTTTTGGGGTAAAAATATAATTATACATTACGTTCTTCAGGAGGTTCGAGGAGCTCTTGCCATTTTTTTCAGTCAGGGAAAACACAACATGTGAGCATGAAATTTTGAGGAAACTCCACGAGGAAAATATCGGCTTAGGTATACAGCTTACAAAAAAGTCCTTTCCCATAAAAAAAAAGTTTTGATTCGTGGGTTTTCTCTCATAAATCTTGGGAAGAGTCCCCCGTAGCTTAATAAGTCAGGGGAAGTGTCAGCTACTAATATGTAAGAAAAAAGTTGTGGGCAGAAGCGCAGATGAAAGCTTCATTTAAAAGTCCTGCTTCCGAGGAAGGGAAAAAGAGACAAATTATCTCAGACCGCCACCTCCATTCCAGTAGCAGTTGAATCAAGCTTCAAAAAGAATTCAGAACCCTTGAAATGTGGGGTGGAAAAAAAAAAGAGCAGGCGTGAAAAGACGGAAAATGCTGGCAAAGAAGCAAGAATATGCCAGCACTTTGATTTTTTTGGGGTAGAGAGACGGGGGGAAGAAGATCCCAATAAGAATGTGAAAGATTGCAATGTCACCCAAAGAGAAAGGTAAACATTGTGAGAATTGGAACTGTTTACCAATTCGGCCACGCTAGTCTCACAATGAAATTGTCACGTACATTACCCGACAAAAACAAATTTGAATGTGGGAAATCCCGGACGTCCTCCTCTCTTTCTCTCTAGAATCGAGAAGCAGAAGATTTTATTATTATTAGTATGCGCATATCCTGGCTATCTTATATAGCGTTCACCCACAAAAAGATATTATCCATCCTTCCTTCTGGCACACATTATATAGACGAGAGAAAAACCAAACTTGTCATCTTTTCCCATTCGTTTCGCAGCACAGTTGTTCAAACAGTTGTGCAAGAATGACATTTTTATACATAAAAATATTTCTAAAAAAAACAAAAGCCATAACATTGGAGTAATAAGGAGATAGATGGTGAAAATATATGATATTGGGGTCATTTTCGACATTTCGATCACCGGGATTAAGCTTGCCCTCCAAAATGTGGTTCCCATCTTTTTATACCTCCCGTTTATACCTAAATATACACGCATATCCTTGTCCATGCCTTTCCCCATTATCTCATGCTCCGAGTCAACTCGTGGAAAAGCTGTATTTCTGATCTGTCATAAATCGGTAGCGAGAGGGAGGGGAGCAAAAATGCATAGAATATGTAAAGTATGCAAGAGGAAAAAGAAAAGCCCAATAATAACACGGGTATTACATCCAAGCATCCATTACAAAACATCTTTTGTACACACTCTAAGGCACAATGCCATAATGTGTCCTGTCAACATATAAAAGAATAGAGCCCCAACAGACGGGATGAATGGCTTCATTCTAGGAGAGAGACAACTGGCAGGAGCGATATTACTATTAAATAAATAACTCCATTGTACGCACCTCAAACACGGAGAAGAAGACACAACTTTGTTTAAACTTCTTTTTTAGCTCAATTACAATATCGTGGCAGGGACGGTGAAGGAGAGAGAGAGATTATTGCTGGTAAACTACTTATTTTTACAAACTTGGTCCCCCTGCATGCATAAAGACACGGTAATTACTTTTCCAAACATTCGCATAGCGAGAAGTGACAACAAAGACATGGAAGGAGAGAAAACACTAGAGAGAAGAAGAGAGAGCCAACGAGAGAGAGAGCAAAAGAGAGAAACCCAGAGAGAGGGAGGGAGAGAGAGACAGTGTTGAAGGAAGAGAGACACGACAGAGAAAGGAAAAAATATATCAAAGTGATAGAAAAAATATACAGAATAGCAGAGAAAAAATATACACAGTGGCGACGAAAAAATGTGTAAATACATGGAGACAAAAAAACGGGGAATAGAGAGACAAAAGGGGAGAGAGAGAATGGTCGAAAAAAAAATATGCGGAAAAGCCTAATAACCTTCTCAAGTCTAACAACGAAGCATCCAGTTGAAACCGGATGGTGCTGAACTTTTTATTACTCATCATGCACGTAATCCAAGCGCTCACATACTCCACTGACATTAAAATGAACCGAAGTAGGTCATGGTTTTTGGAACAGCAAGGTATCCCAACCACCAATTTCATGACGAAGATGATAATGATGATTGCGTTGTAGAGACAAGCACACACTCCATTTGAGGCTCCTGTAGAAGTAGTACAAGAGCTACTGAAAGGAAAAGGAGAAAGACATTTAAATGTTCTTAGCCATCTGACATTTGGGTGATAGCTCACATACTGTACATACTGAGAGAGCCACATAATTCCTTCATAGTCAAGGTTTCCTCTAATCCATATATTATATCCCCCCTGTCTTTTCTCTCCCCATACTTTTACGGGCTCATGCCAAAAACTATGCAAATCTTTGGCTTTTTACCACCAATAACAACTGCGAGGATTTTCGCATATGGGATGATTATTATTGCTATTATTATCATCCACATGATCGTCATCATCCCTTTTACCCCACAATTGGCACTCTAATCTCACACGTTTTATTACTTCCTTCTTCCTCTCTCTCTCTCTCTCTCTCTCTCTCTCTCTCTCTCTCTCTCTCTCTCTCTCACTCACTCCTCTTACTCAATCACTCACTTTCGTATTTACAAAATCATCTAATTTCCGATTCTATTTACATGCTTGGGAAGACTGCGAGAGGCAGAGAGAGAAAGGGGAAATCCAATCCTCGAAATTATATCAAAGTTGGATTTGTGCGCTGAATAGGAAATTGAGGAATTGAGTCCAAAGTGCGAATGCAGAGACGGCTGGTCCCCCAAAACCAATTAAAAAGTACAATGAGTGCAGGTTCATGGTATATATACATATATACGATTGGATATTTGGTGACGTCAAGGTTTTTGCGGATTCATATAGTATATAGGAAAGCAAGGGAAATAAAGGCGTAATTAAGCTCCTCTGGTTCACATCTCTGGTCCTGGCTTGTGTTGAGAAAATAATTAAAAAAAACGCGCTTGTGAAATTTCATTTATTTATACAATCATCTGTTCCCGGCCTGAGTACAGGATAGAGGAGAAAATAGCAGGAAGTGAGGGGGCACCAAAGAAATAATAGATTTTAATGACCAAGTAAATGTGTGCTCACGCAAGTATGAGTTTATTTTTATTTTTTTTTGCTTTTGGTTTCTACCCCACAAAAATATGTCCCCGTAGAATGTATGACCCAGTTCCGTGTGTTGTGTGCACATTTATTTATTCTGAGTAGCATTCATTTGCATAAAGCTCCATAGAGAGAGCGAGAGAGAGAGAGAGAGAGAGAGCGGGGGGGGGGAATGAGAGAGATCTGGTGTGTTAAAAAATTGGCGCGTTGAAAAAAAATACAAGCTACATGAACTACGACGTGAGTTACAATGATTATCCCGTAATACCTCGAGTAATTAAATAGGCAGGAGACATTTCAAGGCTTTACGATTATTTTGCATGTCCTCATCCATCGTCAATCGGGGAAATTCGTTGAGCAACTCATAATTCACGGCTCTTACAAGTAAAGTACATACAAGGTAAAGTACATACAACTGGGATTTGTCACCCTTCGGAGAAAACTTGGGAATATATACTAATAGAAATTTTTTTTTCGGGGTACCATCAAAACCTTGCCAAGATCAACAAAGGTCCCAAAAAAAAACTTGCTTGTGACACAAAGAAACACAGAAACCTATTTCCATATGGTACATTCTCCACTAAAACACTAAAAGCTCCTTTTTTCGGTGACTTCTGCATGAATGAAAGTCAGGAGCAGTTGCGTAAACACACCCCCAAAGAGCACGAACGTTTATCAAACTCCTCCGAAAAAAATTCTTAGGGACTTACTAAAAAGTCAATTGGACTACACATTTTCCCTTTTAAGCCTTTCCCGGTTAGGATAGGTTATAGAAGCCAAAATGCTTTGGGACAAAGAAGGATGGAAATGAGATTGAACTTTTTCCCTCTTTGTGACAACCACAGGAAATAATCCGGTCACACCTTGTCATAAATCTGCAACCGAGATACTATCTAATGAAGCTCGTAATTGTTTCTTACAACTTCTTGTTTTCACCAACTTGTTTTTTTAATCCAATCTTTTACTACATTTCCCACATTTAATTAATTCATTGGAAAAAAATTACTAGTAGAATAAAACTTAGTTATTACCACAATTATTATACTATGCATATGTATTTGCCAATTAACGTTTAATTCATGACTGCCAGAATAACCTTCTCACTGATACTGGGGCTGTGCACCAGTGCTAAAGCGTCTTTGACGTAATTATGCAATTGTCATTGCCCGAGGCTCACCCCGTTTATTGCAGCAGATATTTCCATGTTCAACATTTTTTTAAAGAATAAAAACGAGTATTTGAACATTATTAGTTAATTGGATGACGGTAATACGTGTGGGGTATTAATAAAAAAGGGAAGAATCTTATCTGCCTCATTAAATGGTCTATTGTTGTATAAGTTCTATGAAATAATGAACGAGTCAAGAAAAGTTGCACCAACTGAAAAAAAAACTTTTAAAAAAAGGCAGACAGAATTGGAATTAACAATTAAGAAAAACAAAGATTACATTCTAGCTTCCATTGCTACTACAGACTCCCAACAAATTCGATACAGATAATAGGATTGGCGGAAACCGCATGTTAACAAGCTTCTGTAATTTTATATCCCATTTACGTCCTTAATAAATCCTCTGCGGTCCTCACGACATATCGAAAGAAGAAGGCATATAATTTTTCGCTAGCAATTTTATTGTGTAGCTATTGTTGGCTATTAAAAAAAATTCGGAAGCCTCCATATAGGATGAATGATGATAATTAAAAAGGAGAATGTTGTCTTTTAAAATATGAAAGAATAACGCTCATTCACGTTTTAAAAATGCTCATGATGTGAATTTCTTTGTATTTTCCAGGGGCTCAACTGGAGGGTCAAGACCACCATCCCGAGTGCGAGTGACCTTTTTTGAGTCGGAGAAACCTTTGGCAGTCAGCTCACCAGAGTCAGACATCATTGACTTTGACTTGAGCAACATGACACTACCTGGGAGTCCCAGTGCTGTGGATCGAACACCTCCTGCCTACAATAGACAGATGAGGTAAGTTAATCCTTCTTTTCATTTTTTATCCCTTCTCATCTTCAGACATCATATATTGATACATATAAACCTACCTATATGGATTAGTACATGTATTACGCATACGTGGAGGTTCCATATCGTCCGCAAGCCGCTTCAACAAGTCCTCTCTTACGCCTACGAAAAACGAAATCTTTTTTAAAAAGCCATCGTGTCAGTTCCATTCAATCAAAATCCCTATATTGTACAATATGTTGCATAAAAGACCACGAAAAAGTAGATTTTCCCGGTCACATACGTTTTTTTTTCGGCCAAGTACAAGAACCTTTCCTCAAGGCGAATAGATGCCATCCACTATCATTATCATTTCATATCTAAGATGGAGAATACCAGAGAATGGGCAGTACTTCACGACTTACCCATATTGAATTTCCCCGTCACATTGTATTTTGTGAAGGGTGTAGGATTTCAGCATGTCGATACTTTTGCTTAAGGCTCCAGCGTTCATTCACACTTGCTCTTCCTGAGGCTTCATAACTCTCTCCTTGGTGAAGGAGGGACATCCGTTCCAAGTTCAAAAAAAAACTTATTCATGTATATACATACGATAAATCCTTACCTTTATGTATTTACGAAGATGTACGGGGAGTATTTAGGAAATTAGGTACATATAAGAAGCTTTTGTAGCACGGTTTCTTCTGGACAAAGGTGTGAATCCTCTTTTAAAGCTCTTCTTTGGGAATGGACCTCTAGATTTTTTTTTTTTGGTTCCGGAAAAGCTACAAGCTGTTATATGGCACAGATGTTCCCCCCACCTTGTACTGTCCATCCTGGCTTTTGTTGGCCATGTGTACAATAAAATGATTGTGTATATGACATAACAACAATGGTGGTGGGTATTACCACGGCCTGACAAAGCTCTACTCATGAGGGGACACCTCTGGGTAATCCTCTTAATATTTTTTCCCCTTATATATACTACCATTGATGATTGTACATCTCCTTTTTACTCAATTTTCTTCCTTTTTTTTACTCCACTTTCTTCGACCTTCTTATTCGATTTCTTTGGCCCGTTACCTTTTTTTATGGGGGCTATCCCAATACAAGGAACGGCTAAAGCTGCTCCACAAATATAGAACGATAGCCCCTTCCTTCTTCTTTTGGCGGGAGTGGGACTTAAAGGGAAAGTAATCGTGATGGGGCTGGTGGAAATGCTCTTAAAGGCCATATAGTAATATTGTGGTAAAAAAAGGAAGAAAATGACACGCTACTTGTGTAACCTTACATTGTCTGTAAGCCGTCGTAATGAGATGGGGATGGGCTTCTTCAATTACATACATGGACTTTTTTTGGGGGAGGACAAAGAGGAAGTGATTTCCTCCGAAAGGATCTTCTATCCTTTCCTTCCTTTTATGTGAGTCTTTCCGTTTAATTTACGAAGGAAAGAGAGTACAAAAAAAAAGAGTTCAAAGCATATTTAAAGTGAAAGGACACAAATCCTATGTGCTTTACTGCCTTTATCTCTCTCTCTGCCTGTTCTATTTTATTTATCTGGAAATGCCTCGACTACTCACGCAATTGAAGCATGTCTCCGTACCTCTTTTTTGCCCCCTTTTCCCGCTCTCATTCTCCTTCTGCCCAACTAACTTCCCGATTGTATTCTCTTACGAAATCGTCTTTTGTTCCCCCAAAGAATTTCACTCTGCTTTGCATATGTTCGACATTACCAGGACGTATTTTTGAACTATAAGAATATATAGGATGTTGGTAAAAAAAACGTTTTTTTTCACGTGCAAAAAAAAGAAAAGATGGAAGAGAAAAGAGAACCTTGACAATTGGATAAAGATCAAAAGGTTAGAGTGAAGAAATGAAAATTTGTGCTGTTTCATATATTTTACTATTGACAATGCTTCAGACTGGAGGATTTCGAATAAATACGTTTAGATTTCTTCCACTATATATGTTGTTTCATCTTCTAACCTTTTTTTTACTGCTGCTTGGTACTTCCAGAAGCATTAGTTGGTGCTGAGATGGTAAAAGGCAAACGATTTGTTCCAAGCAGCCACTTAAGATCCTTGAGAGTTTTATATTTTTTATTTAAAAAATCTTTAGATATCCTTCTCAATCTTTGGTGTACATTCAAAAGAGCTGAATAAGTGGGTTCAAGCTAGAATGTTCGTGCCCATCCGTTTTCTCCGGAACTACTTTTTTCCCAAAAAACAAATCTTCGGGATGAAAATGAAAGGATGCCGTAGAGAGCTCTTAGGTCTGCTAATTTGCGTATACACAATATCCACATCGGCTAAAATTCTCCTACGATTAGAGTTCCTAGTCCGTGTCCATGGGAGAGCACATGGACTAAAGATTCTTTTATGGCTTCTACTTGAAGGCAAACACCCCTAAAGCACAACATGGTTGGAGAGAAATATTTAATGAATCTAAAGATGCCCTTACAACTCAAAAAAAGGAAGTCTTAGAAAGAGAGAACCATTTGAATAAATGGCATTTCGGGAATCTGGTGTGATTTACTATTTCACTCTTCCTTCTCTATTTCTCCTTCTTTTGGAAAGGGTCTGATCGTGAGAAAAGGGAGGAAATACAAATATAAGAGGCTTTCGATGCAACTATTTCCTCGTCCCTCGGTCTTTTTTAGTATTCCTCAGATGACACCCACCGAGCTTTGGTAGGATTTCCGACTGGAGGAAACAACAATATAAATTGTGTCCGCAAGGAATTTCCAGTCGTGAGAGGGCGAGGAAGGCGACTGGGAAAAAGGGCTCAAGCTCTTTGAACAGCTTTTGTCCATTTGCTTGACATGAGACTGGCTTGACTCAGGATCAAGACCCACGAAAGGGTTACTGGGAAGGAGACAAAGGGAAAAGGAGAGATGCGGAGAAAGTAACAAAATGAAGCAAAGAGAAAGAGAGAGAGAGAGAGAGAGAGAGAGCAAAGAGAGAAAAAAGAAAGAAGGAATCATGGGATTTTTACTACTTCCGAGTGCAAATAAAAAAAGTGTCCGTTGGTTTCTTTCACTAAACTCCGTCATCTTGCGCTCTATTGAACATTGCCAGGAGGCTGTAACTTTTCCATCACGTAATCTTATTTGCGACCACGAGCACACTCACCCACTGTTTGGATGGGAAAGAGAGAAACGGACGGGGGAAGGAAATAAGGGTAAAAGTCAGAGGAAAAAAATGTGAGGGAACCTCCTCTAGAGTGAGAGAAAGATGTGAATAAAAAAAACTCATAAGTTGTGGTGAGTTTTTGTCCCTTCCATTGAATGACAAACACGTTCCTCCTGCTCTTTCCATCCCACTACGAGGCACTGCACTGCCTTTGAAATGTGTGCACTGTTTCGCATGTGGAAACAACATTAAACAGTTGGCTGGGATGCATTGAGGGTGAGGAGAAATCGTTTAATTACAGCTGATGAGAGAGACAGCCAGAATTCGATTCCTTCTTCCTCTCAGCACATATGATTTGAGGAGAGGAAAAGACTGGGAACGTCGAAGGACATTGTAATTTCCTTTCATTTATATCTATATGACCAGACATTTTTGGCTCCCTGCACTCACACACTACTTTTGTGTTTTGGCACTGGAGGAAAAAGAAATTCTTTGTGCATCCTTCCCTTTTTTGCTTGGCCCGTGTCATTACTTTTACTCCTACCACGGCCGAACCCATCCATTCCCATCCGAGGCATAGCAATGAAGTTTTCCGAGGAAATTTCCTCATTCCCAACACGTCCTTTCTTGTAAGTTATGACTCTTCTGTGGATGCATTCAAAATTTTTTTGGGCTACTTACAAATATTCAATTATGTATTTCACTGTACACTCCCACCACTCTTCCTTCTTTTTGGGAAATCAATATTTGCTTGATTCACCACAATGCTGAATTTTTTTCTCATTTAATTTTCTCATTCCATTTAATTTTTTCTCGATTAATTTGATTTTTTCCTCAGTTAACTATACTTTTATCTCATGCCATTCTATTATTCGACCATTCAAAAAAATTCCTTTGAAAACCACTGGGGCCAATGCCTTGGACCATGCTTGGTAGTGAACGGTGTTGGAAAGGGGAAAAATAATAAAGTCAGTGTGGTACTGTTCTCTATCAAATCCATGATTTTCGATATGATTAACCTTGAAAACTTCTGGCATGTGTGGACAGTACAAAAGTGTTGACAATAGTGTGACAACAACCCATTAGGACCACACGGAGCCGAGCAAAACGATTAAACATTTCTGGGAAAAAACATCCTTTTTTCCCATATACTTCCCCCATATTACTTTCCCACTTTTCTCCCAATTTCTTTGGGCGTGGATTCGGAAATATCACCAAAGAGAGAAAAAGAGGAGCAGGAGAAAGAGGCGGTGTGTGGAAGGAGGGAAATCACTGAAGCTTCCACCCTTTTCTATTGCCCGGCTCTACCCGTATTTCTGTATACGTGTAGAAACTTATAAAGGAAAAGTGAGGGAGGTATGATGTTCATGAAAGGGGAGAATAGGATGGCAGAAATAATCATGCTTAAAATGGGATTCCAGGCCACCGGGGCTCACCTACTGCGGAACCACCTCAATGTTGTGTATCACCTTCGCGTGCTCTTTGCAGTGAAGGAATAGTCATACTAATAATCATGATAAAACAGTCCAACTTGCCCCTGCTAACCCATCTCTTTCCATCGATTTATTATTTGGGACGAGCAGGCGGGCAATTTGTCTCTCCTTCCATGCACAGGCATGGAGCCATGGATTTGCGGAAGTATACCTAGACTTGGGTTGGAAAAGTCACCTTTTGGCAAATATAGACTACACATTCCTTCAGTAAAAAAAAAAAAAAAGTAACTGGGTCTGTGGATCAGAAAGGGGAAAAAAACATCATCACCATTTCCCATTTTCACCCCGCCCCCAACTGACATAAGAAGTGTAAAAGTGTGGGACCATTTAGGATTTTTGGGATATGAGTAAAGGCTATCCTTTCAAGCTCCACCACTCTAAAACTCCCTCCGATTAATCTCTTTCCTCCTTTCCACGACACTCATCTCACTTCCTGACAACCTATTTTTCTCCCTATTAACTGGATCCACTCCCACCACGTGCCACAACACTTCCCTATATATCTACTTAAATGCAACAGTCATACGAGCTACGCAGTTTCCCACATCTCTCAACGTGTGCAAACAAAAACTGAAAGTAAAGCCAAGAAACCACGACAGAAAACTTTTTTTCACAAAACACTTCCATTAACACCAAGAAGAGAGAAAGACGCTTAGAAATACATACATATTTCCCTCTCCAAAATAAAAAAATACTTCTCCAACAACAACAAAGGACGAAATCATTCAAAAGGATTCCTTCACCAACTAACGAATCCTTTTTTCTCAAACTCCCGCCTTTTAATGTCAAGGTCTCACCAAAACTTTCCCTATTCAATGTGTGTTTACCTTGTAAGGGGGATAGAAAAAGGAGGGAATTAGTATTCGCTCTTGTAAATAGAATATCAGGAGAGTTTGATCAAGGAAGTGGGCAATAATGCTAATGTTCTCTGCGGAAACTTGTACAAGGGAGAATGGAGGAGGTTCCTTTTTTTCCCGATTTCAGAACGATTATTACTATTACTCCTTCCTCCCTTCCCAGTATACTGGCTCCACCATTATTAATATTAGCGCGATGATATTTCAGATTCCCTTGAAAATATAGAACCATATAAGAAGAGAGGTCCATGTATAGAAGCATCCATACTTATGCCCACAACTACGTATGGGAGAAATGTATATATGTGTATACATGTAAATAGATAGGGCCTCAACCCTTTTTTTTTTGGACGTGGGAGGAGAAGACGGAAGCAGAGGGCAAGTAGTAAAAAAAAAAGAAGAGCGTGTAATCAGCTGCCTTTCATCAAGTCTAAGCTTTTGGTGAAAGGGTCGTTATTATCAATGAGCTACGGAGAAGGTTAAGAGAGAGAGAGAGAGAGAGAGACGAAGGCAAGTACAGCAATGAGCAGTAAATTGCATGAAACAGATCGATTTCTTCCCTCTCCCTTTCCCCCACACTTTCATCCGTTTATCTCTCATGCATTGTGTTGTATACGTATATATAAGGACATCTACGAAGTTTTGGACCTTCATTACAAGTACGACCTATGCCTCCAATGGAGAAAGTATAAGATAGAAAGAGAGAGAGAGAGAAAGAGAGAGAGATAAACCATTCATCTCCGTGGTTGAAATTACACCGCGCCATATGCATAGAAATTGATAAGGGTAGTGCCGTAATATTAGTAGAAGGGTTACATGCAAAACCACACGGGCCGGGGGGATAGGAAGGTCTAGTATTTGAGTACCCCGTAGTTTTTTTTTAGTAATGATGTGAGTGATAATGGTGGGAGTGATAATATTCTCTCAAGGATAATATACCCATCACCAGGTAATGACATGTTGATATGTCAAACAAGTTTCCGTTCCCTAATGGCTTCCTAATAATTTTCTCGGGCGCAGGACTTCCCCGCAGAGGACACCTTTCCCCAATGGAAATTGTGATCACCTTGGTTAATGATCAAGATATATGCTTGGGTTATTTCCAATATGAGAGTTCTCCTTTTGTCTCTGTCCCTCCCTTTTACTCTTTCCCTGTCCTCTACAAGGTTTTTTTTGCCTTTCACCGTAACCTTCACACGATATTCAGGGATATTTCCTTGATTTTTTTTATGGTAGAAAGAGCACTTTTTTTTTGCGCCTCTTCCCATCCCGACATTTTCTCTAGTGTCTGAATTTTATTAGGACTCGGGATGGATACACACCATTGCTCTCAACTTGAATGGGAGATCATTTAATTTGCATGAATCCATCCAGAAAATAGAGAGCAGGAAGTGGAGTGAGTGGGTCGCGAGAGGGAGACGAGCAAGGAATATACAGAAAAATATATTTTTTCCCTCTCAGAATATTTGAGATTGCAGCCATGGCAAAAATGATCGATCTTCCCCCGACTACGCACACACAAACTGTTGCCACTTCAGCAGAGCAAAAATGTTGAAGAGAGACGGAGTGAAACAAAGAAGGGGGAAAGAAAGGGGCAAAAAAAGTTTTTTTTTTTGAAATGCAATACTAATATGCCTTCATTCCCCCCCAGAAAAAAGGGCGCTTATAAGTTCGTTCCCGTAAAAAGGTTGGATGGAGTTCGTAATACACTTTTCCCTTATTTTTTTTTTAAATCCAAGAGGACTCTCTTTTCTTCTGTCCTCATGATTGTCCCCAACAAAACGGATATTTGATTTTTTTTATTGATTTCCATTGTTTGCAAAGTGATTTCCGACACAAAATCGAATGTGTACCGCCAAGTCACGGTGGTCATTTTTGGGTGTAAACTGTCATTTTACGAAGAATGAAGACAGTGTATGCCGGTCCAATATCAAAGGAAAATACATGCTGATTGCACAGAGGAAGAGTCGTGTAATTATAAATTAAATTAATAGGGTTGTATTAATGAAGATAATACAGAATCTCCGATTACCTTTATTAGCCAGGAAATAAAAAACTTCTTGTTAAGGAATAGCTCCAGGGGCGGAAGTGTCCTTTATGTTCTGAGGAAGTGACATGGACCATGGTTTTTTTATACATACAGATACATACGTATACATATACATGTAATCATACTCTAACAATGTACATTTGCCATATTCTTGTAACCGTCCTCATTCCCACCCTCCAAGTTCATGAAGAGGAAATGCACATATGTACATACATATGTACAAACTTCCCCTCCAGATCTGGGATCTGGGTGGATGGGTAAAGAAAAGAAATTGGATAGAGAAAAGTAAAGTAAAGAATAGGGGAGTGTATAGCCAAGGCAGTAACATTTGCACTCCCAACCACGTAACGTGTATATGCACGTGGTCAATCCCCCTACAAAACAAGACATGTGCATACAAAACGTGGATGCAGGTTCCCTGTATACGTATATACATATATAATATAAACACATTTGCTCAAATGTTAGGAGAGTTCCAGGGAGAAAGAGCCCTTTGTTTTTGAATGAGCCTCCGTTTGTAGGAAATGACTCTCTTCCAACCCACTTTCTTTCTTTTTTTCTTGTGTGGTCACGGCCTCTAGAAAAAAAACACTATAAAGGCAACATGAAGAGGCAGGACCAGGGGGGTCCGAAGGAAAGAGTTGTACAGTGGAGCGAGGAAATGCGGAGAAATAAAGCAAAATATTATAAAATTCCCAACTATCTCCACGTTCCTCCTCTTTACGTCCTGCTACTTCCTACCACTACATCCTATTAGGACTCCCATCTTCCCTATAAGGGCACTGGAATAGTTGTATCCACCCCTCATTCGAGTAGTTGGTACGAGAGAGAGAGAGCAAAAGGTAAAGAGAGAGAGAGAGAGCGTAGAAGAGTGAAATGGGGAGAAAGTGAAAGAGAGAGAAAGTGTGAGCGATATATTAGAAGTGAAAGCACGTGAGGAAGAAAAAAGAGAAAGTCCGGAGGAGAAAAGTGAAACGTGGTGGAGGAAGAGAGAGAAAGAAAGTGAAGGAAAGAGAGAGAGAGAGCAATTGGAGAAGATAAAAGAGAGAGAGAGAGAGCAGAAAAAGAAAGGGCAGACATGCGCTTGAAGAAAAGCTACTCAATACACATGCCTCAGCCACTTCCGTCTAAAACTCTTACCACTTGCCTATTACCGTGTATAAAACACATTCACTATCTCACCTTACGTACATGTGGCAGTTAGTAGAGTTGTGTGGGTATATCTATTTCTCCCTCTTCTGATATTTATAATTCAACCCTTTCTCTTTCTCCTTATATAAAAACCTATGTACGTCTTCCCTTCCCATGCTATCTTCTACAGTAAATGCGTGGGGTTCTTCTTTCTCTCTCCCTCTCTCTCTCGTTTTCTCTCTCGATCTCTCACTTTCTCGCTCTCTGCCTTTCTCTTTCTCACCCTGGAAATGCGACTACGTACTGCTGTCCCATTCTCAAACCGGCAAGGCGGAGGACGTAGAATGTGCATCCTCTGTTTTTTTCCCCTACACAATATGTACCTCTCCATATCCCTCTGTTTTTGTATACATACATAAAATTTCTACTTACATACATAATGTACGTGCAACCTCTCAAATGCTATAGTATATGCGTAGCACTCCAATATATGCGGTTGCACATTGTCCCTCCATCTTGATATGTGTGAAAGCACGTTGAGAGGGAGAGGGAGTGAGAGGGAAAAGCGAGGAGCCTACATTTTATGTGATGGTTCAATGTAAACACTGCAATAGTGTAGAAATGCTGGGAGTAGAGCCAGGAATAGTAGCAGAAGTAGTGGTAAGAATGTATATGAAACTTTTCTCTTTGGCCCCCTCCCGCTCCTAGGGAAAGGCAGGATCCATGCCATAGTAGGAATATGTAGGAGAGAGCCAAAAAAGGAATTTTTGTTGGGCTCTTATATATGTGGGAGAAAGTGCCCGAGAGAGAGAGAGGAGAAGAGAGAGAGAGAGAGAGAGAAGAAGAAGAGAGAAGGAGAAAGGGAAACGGCACACGCAACTGTAGAATACCCCGTGATAGTTTTGCAAGAGAGAGAGAGGGAGAGTGAAGGGTAAAAAAAAACTATAGTGGAGAAAACTCCCTTATAATATTACAGAATGTTGAGACGTGAGAATACACGGACGTCTCTGTCGAAAGAGAGTAAGGATTTTTTTTTCCATTCAATTTAAAAATTTTTCATAATGGTATAGCAAAAGTGTCAAGTCTTTATCACTATTTCGTACTTATTTTGTTGCTGATCCTCCTGCACTTGTACTCATTGGTGCTTACAGTGTATTCTGGGAAAGGGAAAAAACCGCTGTTCACGCACGTTCCATCTCTTTCTTTTTTTTTTTACTGAGTACGAGGAGAGAATCAGTATAGTATTTACATTCACATGGTGAAGAATTATCGTGCTGTAATCATAACATCTTCCCTCACAATTCGTTCAGCTCCCCCACATTTCACATTGGAATCTCCCGCCTCTCCAAACCGGTGCTCTGTCAAAATAAATTCTTGATAGATACATAAACATACCATTTTTGCATTTTTACAAGAAATACTGCCGAGAAAAATAGGGATAGGGACGCAAAGGAGCTCCTCCACTATTGCTTCTTCAGAAGAATCTACAACATTTTTTGTAATCAGTTGTGAAGCAATTCCCTTCCTCTACCAATTTCTATTTGACATCCCCTTCCGTATCTTCACTTGGAATCTTATTGGTTGTATTGTGTGAAGGATTCATGTACAGTTATTTTTTTGGGGGGAGTACAAGACTTATACGAGAGGAAGAACTATTCCATCATTCTCAAATTCCTTGTGGTGTCAAAACAAATCGTAATCATCATTCTTCAACCATAACAGTGTTATTGTTCTTTACAATAAATGTGTGTACAAAAAAATACATAAATATATACGTGTGCCTTTTTTTCCTGTGTCTTGAGTGTGGCAGAGCAATCTGTTACTATTACCCTTTTCATCCTAGAATCCATTGTTTTCCCCCTCGTAATTCATCATGTCAAGTGAAAGTAAGCGATACGTCATTGTAATCACTACCAAATTCTTCAGGAGGAAATTATACTGATTCTTACGTAATAATATAAAAAATAATAAATCCCTCCTCCACGCGTATTACTTGATCCATCACCCGTGCTTCTTGACAGTTGATTATTGAGACTTTGAATATATTTTAGTTTGTTATTGAGTCTATAACGTCCCTAAATGCTCGTCTTCCCTCGTGTAATTTCCAGTGTGTGGGAAGATTGTTGACAGAAGAGAAACGGGATAAACAAGTTTCGGTTCTTGAAATTCGGATAACAAGGCATCTTCTGTGTCGCAAAAAAACGACGAATGTGTGGAAAGAGGAAATGTAAAACGAATCTTCAATGTACGTGGTATTTGGTAAAAAAAAACGGTGTTGATTCCTTCGTTTAAGGAAGGAAAAAAAGAGGCGATGTTTTTTTTATTTAAAAAACAAAGTTTCTTTGTCAAAGGAGAACACGGTCTCTGTGGTTTCTTCCGTGCTCTATCTCTTTCTTTTTATTTTGGGTGGATTCTTTTTTTTTATGGATATTTCCCTCCAAATATTTCTTCCTCTGGGATGTGTTTGCACTGTATGTACGTGAGGGAAGAGATAGTACACTTTTCCCTTTCCCCATGGATTCTGGGGATATTGTTCTTCTTCCCATTGTAAAGAGGAATAGCCCGGGAGAGAGAGACAGAGAGAGAGAAAAAAGAGAGAGACTGGAAGGAAGTAAAAGAAGCGTTTGTAGTTGTCATTCTTGCACAGAAGACCCTTTTAGGTACATACTGGAGGATGGTGGTGGTAATAATAATATTATGTGTTAAACCCTAAGCTTAGCCTCCTTTCCCCGGCCTTATGCACACGTTGGGAGCTGGGCTGTGCTGTGCCACAAGTCTATAGTGGAATGGTCGCTGACAGCGATTAGCGATAAACCCAAAAGTCTTGGTTTATATTATCGATTGACGTTTTTATGTGGCACTGCTGTTGTTCCTAAAACGTTGACTCTTTTCTATTTTCCCTCCCATTTCACTCTCTCCCGCGGGTTGGACCAAAAATAAATAAAACAGTTCCTTAGTACAATTAGGGGAGGATTATATTGCCATTATAGCAAATAGTACTAATTTTAGTCCCAGCGAAACAAAAACATGTCTCGACATTAAGCTCAAGACAGTTCCCTTTTGTTTACTCAGAGCCCCCGTTTATGCCTGTAGTTGTAAACAGACCTTGAAATTATATGCCAGGAATAATAACACTAAATACCGCTCCTTCCCGGCTTGTCCCTCTACAATTATCTCTATTCCTGGAAAAAAATGTGTGGAGTGATTTTATCCAAAGATTTTTGATTTTTGTAAAAAAAAAATAAGAAAAATAAGCATACATTATTGTTTATATCTTCCAACGCCAAGAACGTGAGAGATAAAAATTATGGTGGGTTTTCATATTTTCCCCGGAGGAAAACGGAACTCCGTGGGAGCGAATGTTTTGCTTTTTACTCATTTTTATACCTTCTAGAGAGAGAGAAATGAAAGTGGTGGCTGTCTCTTCTCGTATTTAGTTTCTCACTCAATTCAAATCCTCATCTGTCATCGTCCTATGTGTTACTTCCATCCGTATCCTTGTCGTCTTTTGGCTAGTGCTTTTTAGCCGAGGAAATTGAGAATGTGAAGTATCAGGGAGAGAAGTGGGAAAAATGAGTGGTGTCATCCTCACCCACTTTTTTTTTTTGCTTGGTCATATGCACAACACTTGATATTACTCATCGTAAAGGGTCGAAGGATGACACTTATTCGGGATTTTATGTGTAAGGGGATTTCCCGTATGAAAGAGCACGTGTGAATATTATATGGTGTAGGGAATTCCGGAGAAAGCTCTTGTGTTCCTAAGGAGGCACTTTTGTTAATATGAAGTAGGAGACGTAGCATGGAGAAGAAATTGCTGATGTTGCTCATGATTAAATACTTCTCACAATTGATCCTTTAATAATTTCATGTGGCCTCCGTCTCCGACATACTTCAACCGGATTCTGGAATCTTTTCTGCATCTCGGGCTTAGTGTAGACATCCTCTTGTAATCAGTTCCGTGTTATTATTATAACAATTATTATTACCTGGCTTCGAAATGCATATTTTGATGGATACATCTGCACTTTTTCTCTCCTCGCCCATGTCTTTTGTAAAGTGGGAAGATACAAAAAAAAAAACTTGTTCATCCTTCTTCTGCTTTTCCCGAGAAAAAAAAACCTGAGTTGTTTGTTCCTTCCTGATGGATCTTCCTGTCATGTTACTTGTGCACTCTTTTCAATAAGATGGTGTCACTTTTTTTTTCTCCCGCGTCTTTAACCCAACCGTTTACATTTTAACTTGATAGAATTTTTTTTTCCTCAAGAAGCTTCTGTAAAAGCCCCGGGATTTATTTATGTAGAGATTTTTTGGGGAGTCTTCCAGCTTTTTTTATATTCCTTTTCCTCTTTTTTTTCAAAATAAGTTCTTTACAGATGTGTGATCTTATTTTTCTGGGGATATTCTTCTCCATTTTTTTCTTTTAAAGTTTTATCCCGAATTCCCGTCATTCTTACTCGATTCTCGAATTTATCCCTATGCTTATGCGTATTCTGGTAAAAGTTATTTTGTGGTAGTATTTCCTTCTCTTTTCTTTGTTATTTTTTGGTTATTTTTCTTGTCCATAGGGTTTTTCCTATTGCTCTGAAACTTATTGGGGCGATTACGAGAGTTGACAGTTTTTTCCCTTCCATCTCCTCTTTCCCGTGTCGTCCCTCTCTGGCTCCGTCTCTGTCACTCCCGTGGCTTTATCACAGTCCTTAAGAAGTGGCATTGACTCTGGTATTCTTGGCAGGATGATTTCTTTTATTTGTCAAGCAAAACTTTTTAATCCCTTCAATAAGACTTGGTATTTGTTGTTGGCCTCACATTTTCTCAATTGTAATTATGTGAAAAGCTTCCACACATTTTGTGGGAGAATAAAGTACTCCAAATTGCTTCTCTTTTGTTTACATTCCGCCCAGTTCGTGATTCATTGGGAGATTTTAGGATTAAATTCATTACGGACTAAATACATGAGCTCTGGGTACGTTTTTATGAGGAGAGGAAGAGAGAGAGAGAAAGGGAATTCCTTTGCAATCAGATAAATTACGGAGAAAGCATTTAGCATTTTGCAGTTACAGCCTCGTCGAGGGGATTGAAAAGCCCCCAAAAGAATGTTGGGTACAACACATGGAATTATTTCCATGGCCCAGACACTTAAGGAAGCTGGGGATACGTGTGGTGTGTCTAGGAATTTGCACATTGCACACTTTTAATCTTAACCCCAAGTTACACAATATCACTCAGGTTAATGAGCAACACTCTATCCGTGTTATATCATCTCCAATGTGCATCAAAGTTCTTTTTATTCTCCTGAATGAAGTTCAACGGCACACACGTGAGTTGTTTGCATTGTAAAAAAAAGTTTTTCTTGTATATCAGGATAAATATCATCCCATAATTTATATCACATCCAGTAGCCAGATTGCAATGTGAAATGTTGTGATGGCACCAAAATAACTCAGCCCCAACTTCCTTCCACGGGGAATAATAATACTAGACCCAAGAAGAATTGAGGAGTACGCCAGGGAAAAACTTTTCTGGAGAGTTTGTACACAGATACGGAAAGAGAGAGAGAGAGTAAAGTAGGTTTTTGCGGATTAAATAAAGCTAAAGAAAAAGTTTTTTTTTGTGGTGGATAAAGTTCATTTACCAAATAGAACCGGAGTCCCTCGGAGCATTCTGTATTAATTAATAAAATAGGGAGCTTGGAGGGGTTGTAAAGTGTACAAGAAAACACGTGTGTGAGTGGTTTCCTTGTAGTAATGAACAGGGGAGAAAGGAGAGGTTGGAATGGTCCATACTTTCCCCCGTCATTTCTCAAGTGTTTACTTTTCCCATTCTTCTCCTCATTGTAGTTGTGGGGGCCGCATTGCTGGTTGGGGTGGAAAAGGGTTGAGGAAAAGGTTTTTTCTCTCCTTTTTAATGTATACACACAAGGTAATCCAAAGTTGTTGGAGTGGTGAAAGGGGAAAGTGCGGGGATATTAGGTATGAGTGGTCGTAGTGAGGAATTATTGCAGGGACATAAACACAATTTTGACACCATGTGCTGTTTGCATACGATGAATTTTGTATGCGTAATAACCACAACAATTGTACTCCCATCGATTTTCCCTTTATACACATGGGTATGGATGGATGCTAGTGAACTTTATCGACAGTGAACAAGTGGTGAGAGAATGATTTCCGTTTTTCCTCACACACATTCTCTCTCTCTCTCTATCACTCTTTCCCTTGTTTCTTCCTACGGAATTGTTATTTTACTCGACTCGTTCTCAAAGTATTCATACAAAAGTTGTATAGGAACCAGCATATGTTTTTATCGTGGGGCTCCTTAATGGGGTAGATGCTCTGGGTGTGGATGGAGAATTCAGTGGAAAACAAGAGGAGGGAAGTGTATGCGTGGAGAAAGTTTTTCCTCTGGAGAAAAATACTTACTGCCCATTCCCTCTCCTAGTACGACCAAGCCACGTTCAAAATCTGACTATCTCCAGCCATTTCCCAGCCTCAAGTCACTCTCAAGTAATTGTTGGGGGCTTTGAACATTCCATATCAGCTGAGTGCATGAATTCACGCGCTGGAGAAATAAACCTAAAGGGAAAACAGTCCGTGAGAGAGAGCCAATATAGAGCATGTAAAAGAGAGGTGAGAGGGAAAAAATAGGTTAGTGAAAAAAAAAGAAGTGAGAGAGAAAATTACAAAAAAGAGCTGGAAGAGAAAATTCAAAAAAAAAGAGCTGGAAGAGAAAATTACAAAAAAGAGCTGGAAGAGAAAATTACAAAAAAGAGCTGGAAGAGAAAATTCAAAAAAAGAACTGGCAGAGAAAATTCAAAAAAAAAGAGCTGGAAGAGAAAATTCAAAAAAAAGAGCTGGAAGAGAAAATTCAAAAAAAAAAGAGCTGGAAGAGAAAATTAAAAAAAAGAGCTGGAAGAGAAAATTCAAAAAAAAAGAGCTGGAAGAGAAAATTCAAAAAAAGAGCTGGAAGAGAAAATTTAAAAAAAAAGAGCTGGAAGAGAAAATTAAAAAAAAGAGCTGAAAGAGTAAAGTCAACAGCGTAAAAAGAAATGAATCCAAAAGAGAGACAAATGAGGAGACTAGATAGTACAAGGAGAAATAGAATAAATAGAACAAAGCGCCAGGGAAACTGGAAAGGGAGAGATGTCCCCTATTTTTATTTACTCCCCAGTCCCCCACAATTGACTTGCAAAGAACCAGTAATTAGGGAATCTGAGTGCAAAGTAATTTTTGAACATACTTTCCCTTTAGGAAAGTAGAAAGGAAGGACGGGAAGTAATCCCTTTTACAAAATTAGACTTTTACCCGGTTCCTTGCCCACAGTTGTCATACATACGAGGGTCTTGACACGGATGCGTAAGTTCCAGTTACTTAAAAAGACTGGATGCTCTTGTGTAAGTTGGGTAGAGGTCGGAAAGGTATCCCCTTCTAGTACATTCGCTTTTGTGGAATAAAAAAAAGTCTTTAAAAGTACTTAAAATGTCTGTCTCCATTAAGGGTAAAAGGATCTCCCTCTCTCTCGCCCGTACTTTCTCTCTTGTATATGCTTCTCCTCGGGAATCCTGATCAACTTCATCATCACACCATCCGAGCGCATGAAGGAGGGTGACAAAAAGTTTTTGCACCGAGTCGTGGAAGAAAGAGAGAGAGAGAGAAAGTGGGAAAAACTTTTCCTAGCTCCTTTCTCTCCTCCTCCCATCATAAACACTACTTATCACGTACATGCACATGTACATACATGCATACATATGTATATAATACATATTTATGTATACATACATATACATAAGCAATGCCTCTCCGTCTCCCTCCTGAGTAACTTTTTCCTTTACAACGTTCCTCCAGTCAGCTTCGATCCACACCCACCTATATTTCCTCTGTCGCTCCTAAAACTTTCTACACTAGATGAATTCACAAAGATTCCCACATGGCTGCCAATGTGATTTGCTAAGTGCGAAATATTTTCCACGTTCCATTGCACACGAACTCAATTTGAGGAGGGAAACTTCATAACCGAAATCAATCAGTGCTTTATAGGATTTCCACCACCCTTGCCATCCTATCACCTCATAGGGCTCAAAACTCCTTTGGAATCCCATTCAAGAGTTCCCCTACTTAAGAGAAATTATCACAGTGGATGTTCCGTGGTCTTTCCCAAGCCACGAAATCTTTGTTTTTATATCATCACATGGGTCAAAAGCCCTGGAAGGAGCGGAAATAGTCCCTCAAAATAAAACGGAACCCCGTAATTTGTCCTGATTATTCTAGAATCCAAAGAATGAAGTCATTATTTCCTTTTGGCACCCACATAAGCACAAGGCAAGTAAAAACAAATTATCTTCTCAAGACTGAAAGGCTGAAGAAAAAACTCATGACTTTAGAAAAGGCCCAGGATACAATTCAGGATGCAATTCCTCTCTCCAAAATGACTTATTTGTGTGTTATATAGAGCAGGAAGACTTTGTAAAAGTAGGTAAATGGTAGATTATGGGGAATTATTACTTGGAAGTATCTTCCCCTTCTAGAAATAAACTTGTGCAAGCAACGGGGAAAGTATGCTGTGGTTAAAGTTATTATGTACCATTGTAGTGGCAATACCGTAGAAAACTATGGAGTTTTAAGACGCGGACCTTGATTGCCTGGGTGGAAATGCCAGTGAACACAGGAAAGGCATCTACGCAGAGGTTCAGGCCAAATTAAAAGGGAGGTGGATTAATATTACAATGCCCGTGATAGCATAAGGAAAGAGACAGGCAGAGAGAGAGAGAGAGAGAGAAAAGAGACGGTCCAAGAGCGAAGAATAAAAGGCAAGGCCAAAGAGATTGAAGGCATGTGTGTGAGGGGTGGGCTCCGTTTTGATATGTAGATAGATAATAATATGCCCATTATAATGGGAGAGACATTTCCTTCCCCTATCCCTTCATTGCAATTAGAGGGGAAGGATTTGTCCGTGACATTCTAAATTAATTATAATTAGGGGAATGCTACGGGAAAAGGAAGGAGCGAGAGAGGCAAATGCTGGGAGGAGGTGAGAGAAAAAAAATGAGGGGGTTCAAAGAGAAGGCAAAGAGGGAGAGGTGGGCAAATGGGAAAGGGGAGGGAGAGAGATTGAGAGAGAAAGATGGAAAGAAAAATAAAGAAAAAAGAAACAGGGAGAGACCAAGAGAGAGAGATAGAGAGAGAGAGACCTTGGCTCTTATTGCCTAAGTCATTTAAAGGTGAACACACGAACAAATACTCATACAATGAATTTTCATAGCATAATATAGCTCATCTTCCTTCCTCCTGCCACATATTCCTCCTTATGTGACTGTGTCATTCTTTCCTTCTACTTTTTTTTCATGATTATGATGAACTCTTCCAATGACTTGTAACCCATTCCATTTCTCTGTCTCTCTCTCTTTGTCTCTCTCTATTTCTCTCTGCTTCTGCTACTATATCCTCCCTCCCAAATAATTACGGTGCCCTGCGAAAACATAAGCGAAGATAGGTATACAGAAGGAATTTATGCCCAATGCATATTATATTTTTGCCCTACAACAGTCCAAATACCATAATAATAATAATGGTACAGCAATAAGAAGAGTAATATGGGATGAGCCTTTGGTCCGTGAAATACTCTCGTCCGAGATCCAGTCATTTTGGAGGGTGTAGTAGCATGCTTTTGAATCTCAACCCCATAGTTGTGAGTGTGTATACGGATCCAATGATATGGGCTACATACCTTTATTAGGCAGATAAATTGTGAGCGGAATCCCATGAATATGAATACATTGTAAGGGGGGAGAGTCTCTGCTAATGGTTGTATTTTGCATGCTCCACAATTGTCTGGGACGTCCATCTCCCTGGGATTGAGTTGGTGCAGTGATGTCTCCCAATGTCTAGGTGAAAGGTCTGTGAGCTGTGGGATGATGCGTATGGGTTTTTTTCTCTAATGGACACATAAAAATGGGGATGAAATCAAAAGAGATAATTTTGTACATGTGAATACATATATGACCATAATGTATAGTTCTGGGAGAAAAAACAAAAGGATGGAGACCGATTAATATGGATGAAGGTGGAGCTGAATGTGTTTGGAGGGTGCTGATGTTATTATTACACGTTACGTCCGACCATATTATTAGCATGTATGGAGAAAATAAAGGATTTAATCCAATATTATTAGTCCTTTTTTTTTTACATAAAACAAAAAAAAAACAAATCCTTTTCCCTCCCCAAGAGACGTGACTGGAGTGTGTGATTAACGTAAATACTATTGTGATGCCCACATCCCAATATTTGTTAAGGGTCATCCCCCATGTTTCTCTTTTTATAATGAGCACAAGCGCACAGGATCACCAAAGGAAAAATGCTTTATTGTCTGATTTCCAAGTGTGCGTACATGCATCATTATTTTCATTTACTCCCACTATTACATACGTTCAAATAAAGAGTTTTTTTGGGAGCTTCAGCCGGGAACCAGAGAGTTGACTCACACAGTAAAACCAAGCCAGAGGAGGTAGACACACGCACACTAATACACATTTCCGTTTTTTCATATCCCTCTGGTACGTAGTACAAATGTACGAAAGTGTGTAGTAGGAGGCAGGGAAACTTTTTGTTTTGTATTATTATGGCATGAAATTCTGTGCCAAGATGATGATCCTCTTTTTTTCTGTACTTATTAGGAAGTAGCGCAAAGTTCTGTGCCAATGAATAAAGGGGAAGCATTTGGCTCCTATTATATTGTTGTTCCCGGTTAGGAATGTATGAAAAAAAAAGGAACTCATATCCCATCATGAGGACAAAGTTACCAAAGGAGAGCGGGCCACAGCTACAGACGTAGACGGAGAGGAGAGGGGAAGGATGCCGAACAGAGTGATTAAGAGAAGAAAAAGTCGCAGGGTGAGAATGATTGGAGAAGAAGGAAAAGGTGGGAGAAAGAAGGCGAAGACCAAAAGAGACGTAGGAACGGAGATACAGAGGTAGATATGAAGAGAAAAAAGGAGGGAAAGGTAGATAAAGGTCAGGGAAAAGGAGAGTTACACAAAACGAAAAAATAAATTACTGGGTAGGAGAAGAAGGAGTGTTACAGGAAAGATAAAAGAATATTCACAGGAAAGGAAAAAAGGAGAGACACAGGACAGAAGAGAAAAAGATGTAGAGAGAAACCGAGGAAAAGAGAGGCAGAACTAAGCGAAAAAGAGGAAGATAGAGACAAATAATAAAAGAGGAAGAGAGAGAGATAATAAAGAAAAGTGGGCACGAGCTAGAAGCAGACAAAAGAGAACCAGAAAAAAAAGGATGAGAGAGAAACAGATAAAAAAGAGGAAACAGAGAGAAATAGACAAAAAAGGAACCGAAATAAACAGAGAAAAGAGACAGACAAAGAGAACCAGAGAGAATGAGACCAAAAAAGGGAACCGAGAGAAGGCGGCAAAAAAGAGGGGTCGAGAGAAAGTGACAAAAAAGAGGGATCGAGAGAAAGAGACAAAAAGGAGGAACCGAGAGAAAGAGGCAGAAAAAGAGAAAACGAGAGAGAGAGAAAGAGGCAGAAAAGGAGGAATCGAGAGAGAGAGAGAGGCAGAAAAGGAGGAATCGAGAGAGAGAGAGAGGCAGAAAAGGAGGAATCGAGAGAGAGAAAGAGGCAGAAAAAGAGGAATTGAAATAGAGAAAGACGCAAAAAATCGACAGAGAAACAAAGAGAAAAGTGGATAGACAGAAAAAGAGGCAGAGAGAGACAGAGAGAAAGAGGACAGAGCCAAAGTAAAAGGCTTGTCCCAAATTGGGTACGGGGGACATCCCCAAAGTTTTTGTGGGGTATGACTGCACACATTGAAAAGTATCGCGAAGGAAATAGCTACAGTAATGCTAGTAACCCACGAACATTGTACACAGTAGAAGTATTTGAAGTACTGTTAGGACAGCGTGTGGCTGGTCTGGTTGCTGTGTGGGTCCATGTAGTTATGCCTATTATTACTGAAGTGGGAGGAGGAGGAGGAGATGAAGTGAGTAAAAAAAGGAGGAAAAAATTATTATTGTATGGGGATAACAATAATGGCGGGAGTGATACTGTGCAGATTTTTTTTTTAGTATTAACTTTGAGATGATGATGAGGATACACTCGTAGTAGGGAAGTAGAAGCAAGTTTCCCCCGTCATTTGATTCAGCTTTGGTTCCTCTCTCTCTCTCTCTCTCTCTCTCTCTCTCTCTCTCTCTCTCTCACGATTTAATACCACCATCATCGTCACTGCTCCCAGCACTTTCAGAGTGAGAGAGAGAGAAAGAGAATTTGTGTGCCTTCATATAATCTCTGGTACACAATTTCTCTCCAAACTTTGTCCCAGAACGTTCTCACACACACCCAAGAGTGTTTTTTTTTTGTACTCTATCCTTTCTCAAGATTTTCCCTGCCTCTGTTATTTTTCTTTCTCCCGTCATCAGTAATAATAGTGATTGTGTAGTAAAGTAGTGGGAATCGTAGCAACAAAGTGCAATAATGGTGCAAACACATCCTCGTGTATACTACCCAGAGACATTGGGTGTCTCCAGTGAAAGAGAATGCGTACGTGTGTGTCTGTGAGAAAAATCTTTTTGGAAATTTATTGGACAAAGCCAAAAAATAGAGAGTAGAAAATAAACCATATAAGAGGCCACTAATAAATGAGTCCTTGACTCATCTTATTTAATGACAATCTGCGACCCATTATTTCCAAAGGGATTTTTCTCTCCTTTTGTTCTAAGTACTAATGGTAAAGGAAAACTTTTAAAGGGACAAGTGGTAAAAGTACTGCAGAAGAAAATATGAAGACGAACAACTCCGTACGACTTGGATCATTACGTTAAACTTTTCCTCTCCCCACGAATATGTGTATTACAACAGGAAGGAAGAAATGTGCGAGAAATTAATTGGCGATAGAAGGTGCTAATTGTGTCATAAATAATCGTTCTCCCTTCCAATTGAGTCTAACGTTTATGGAGAGACAATGTAATATAGACTGTGACCAAAGTCACTAATATATCCATAACACTTTTTTCCGAAATTAAAACGAATCCTGGAGAAAATGGTTATTTTCCCCCCGCCAAATTAAATAATAATCAATTTTTAAATTAAACATTCCTGCCTGGGAAATCATGTGAAAGGTGCGGAAGGCTGGGATTTCTGTAGCTTAAATCAACTAAATAATTGGGGAAGACGTTTTTGGTATGTGAAAGCCATCGAACATGCCCAAAGATTATCGGATGTTCCCCCTTGGATGTTGATGGTCGTGTCCCGCGTTCGTGTGACTTACCTGAAGAGAAAGAGAGATTGTGCCGTGATTGAGTCAGTAAATAATGCCGAGTATGTCGATTTCACATGGTGGAATTCTCTACTACGTGGTGAAGGTTCCCAGGCGAGAACTGGAAGCGACCACCCACAGGTTTGCAATAATCATACAATCATTATTACTCGTGTTTTTTTTATTGTTATTATTACTATTACCCTCCCTTCACCCCCTGCCATACCTTCCCATACATACATATGTATGTGCATCCCACCAAATGGAAACTACTGTGGAAAGAATTGAATGCCTAAGAAGGAATTATGGATGTAAATATATACTGTACAAGCTCTTCTTACCATTTTTTTTAGTTTCACAAGTGCTTGTTCGTCTTTTTTCTCTCTCACTCTCCCTCTTGAATGTCAAGTATTTGTGTGGTATCCTCAACTGATGGGCTTGCATTTATTTATGCTCTTTTGGGGGGAGAGGCATATTTACTTTCTTCTATATACATATATGTATACAAACGACTTGCACACGTTGGCTGTCTGTCTGGCAGGTAGTAGATTTTTAATTGTTTTTTTGGCTTAGTTTTGTTTTAGCCGGAATACAGAAAAGGAAAGTTTATGTGCTTGTTCGTAAGGTATAAAAATACGGCTCATCGAAAGGGAAAACTTTCCTCGTGTTTCAATATAGTGATAAAAAACTACTTTTTTTTTGGAGCTACATAATCTTGCGCACATGTCCGCTGTTGAATTCTTTGACAGCATCAGCACACCTTTTATTGCTCCGGGAGAGAGAGATGAGAGACAAGGGAAAGAGGGATAGAGAGAGAGAACGAGACAGAGAAGGGGGGAGAGCTAAACATGAATTCTTTATGATCTGAATGCAAATAGCAAAGTGTTTTAATACACATTCATTTCCTTAGGAGAAACATCTCATGTGGTTTATGTAATATTTATTAAGATTTTTAGGCAGGCATAATTATGGGGAATATGTTAATCACCGCCTTTCTTTTGGGTGTTAATTACATGAACGTCATAATCATAAAAATATCCATGACATTTACCTGTCGGGGAAATGATTTTTTTTTGTACCCCTGTGAAAACAGAGTATCTCTGTCTCGGTAACTCTCCATAGTTTTACTTTTGTAAATGAAAACGCAGGCGATTAGCAAGTACAAGAAGAAGTCAGGAGGGGACATTAAAGGGGAGTGTGCATAATTGCATCAGTGCACCCCGGCCCGGCATAATTAAATGTGTTGCAGTTACGTAGTACATTTGACCCATGAATTATTTACGAAGCCTGTCGGCTCTCCACTTTGACGGTGAAACATTATCCCTCCCTTTTTTTTTTTGGTCCTGCATTGGTTCTCTTCATTGGACGGGTGCATACTATAAAAAATGAACCAGTTTGTTCTGTAAATATTTACAGGGAAGCTATATTCACTACGCTCCCTTTGCATGTCCACAGCACCAGCCAAATAATGGACGACTTGCACGTTTCCATTGTTTTATATACTTATTTTTTGTGTTCTTACCCATGACCTTTAAGTTTATTGCCAGCAACAAGAGTATGGATAATGAACAAGAGCAGGGCATTGTTTCATCAAGGAGAGCTCCCGGGGAATCTTTGGAATATTCCTTCTCCCACCTTTCCATCTCTGCCATTGTGAGCATGTGGGTGAAACGAATATTTAAAAAAAAATAGGGATTATTATCATGCACAAAAAAAGTGTTTCTTCCCCGTCAATTTACATGCATTTTCCCAGACTCCATTTTGTGAAATAGGTCTCTGTTTCCCGGAGCTTTCCTCCACGGCCCCCGTGAATTCCCAGCCCAGAATTGTTGCCAACTTGTGCGTACGTGGCGCGGAAGGAAGCTTATTAAATATTAGAATGTGTTGCTTCTGGAATTGTTTCTAAAGTCTCGCACAATGCTAAGTCCCTATATTTATGCGCATTGTTTACCATGATAATGTCCCACGGCCGTTGTTTGGAACTAGTACGATTTTCTTCCCCTTGTTCGTCCTGTTCTTAGACTTGTTTTGGGACAAGTACTATATCTAACTTGTGTTAGTTAAACATGTCTGGAGATTCCTTGGGTGAGACGCCTATTTTTCGGGGCGTGGCGGGCATTTAGTATGGGGAAAGTCCCCAATTTTAATACAGGGGGTATTTCTGTCCATCTGTATACCTTATTAAAAAAAAAGGCTCCTGTATTCCTAAACGAATGACGCAGACGGAGTTGACATAAATGTCTCTTGGAAATGGTCTTCCAGGGGGAGAAAGGAGGATGGTAAAAATTTTGATTCATTAGATATTATTATAAGGATGCGGCCCCCTCCCCATTTTTTCAGGGTACGTAAGCATCCATAAAGTTCTCCTTGTCTCTGTGGTCCCATCTCCATAATCATAAATAAGGGTATATGTATACATGCACGTTCATACTTAAGAATAGAACAACACTTGTACAAGGGACTTCCTTCCCGCACCAACTTTCTCCCTACCTTTTTTTTTTGCCTGGTAGTACACCCTGTCGTTCGGGTGTAGTGAATGGGAAGGAATGCAAATGATTTTTTAATGTCTTTGCGTCCTCTTCCTCCTCGTCCCTCCATTTGTGTCCATGTGTAAATTATGGGGGAAGCAAAAGAAGGAAAAAAGGGTTGGGAAAAAAACTTACAAAACAAAGTCAAAGGGACAATAGGGCTTGGGGTATGGAGGTTCACCAATTACATCCACGACCCGTCTTTCTCCACCAGATGTGTTCCACAGACATTTATTCTGGGGGCTGTCACGCACAGAAACACCCCAAAAAAAAGCCTTTCCGTGTTAGTATACACACATACATGTAGACACCATTGCAAAAATAGAAACATGGGGCCATACGAATTGGGAAATATTTGCCAGGTGAGCATAAAAAGGGGTTTGTAGGGGCAAAGTTTTGACTAGTCTATTTTAGTAAATATTGGTTAATGGTTTTTTTTTCTCTCTAGTTCCTTCCGATGTTGGTGTAGCACGCGTCATTAACTAGATTTAGCTCTGGCTCTGGCATAATGTGTACGTGGGGTGTAAGTGCTAATGCGTGTGGTGTGTGCATTGTTGTTTGGGTATGAACTAGGACTGTGGGGTACTTTTTCGGGGTTCTCCCCAAATTGGCGGTCTTTTTTTTTTTAGAGGCGGAAGGTTAAAATGAGCAAAGTTGCAAGTGATTATTTTTGCGCTCCATTTAGCACTTCTCATGATAGCTCGGTACACTTCCGCATCTTGTCCGTAGATTATACTAGTGGGAGAGTGCTTTGCCTTTCTAATTTCTCCCGGACTATCTTTCACTCCTCGACCGATCCTGTTTATATTGGGACGCCAATGAAAGCATATAAATGGGGGATTAAGTCATGTAGAAATTGATTATTAATGAAAGACATCCCTGAAAACAGTTTTTTTTTTGGGTACAAATACCATCAGATCAAGACAATAGAGAATCACTATTGGCACGGAAGCATTATGAGCGGAAGTGTGTATGAATGTCAGTGGGCTAATAAGCCAAACAATGTTAATTATGTATGTAGAGGGAAGACTATGAAAAAAAATCTTTTTTCTCCTGAAAAGCATTGTAATAAAAAGGAATAATGGGGATACAATAATTTACCTGTGGAACTTTCATTCTGTAAATGGGAATTTTTACTTGAATAATACCACATCCATCGTGGTAACCAACATCCCTTTACGGCCTGTGAGTTTCCAAGCCGGTATATTGGACGTGACATGCATTTTTTTTTTGTTCGAACAAGTAATTACTATCAGCACACGGAGAAACGTCAGGTACAATAATGAAGGAATTGTGACGCCGGAGTCGTGTATTCAAAAAATTTACAAAGTCAGAAAAAAAACCATGTTGCATCTAGGAAGGGAATACATGTAGAATGTTAGGGAATAAAAAAGAGTAAGAGAAAAGGCAAATGTGATGGATGTAAAAATAAAATGCATTAAAAAGAATTCTCATGTTTTTTGTCTCTTGTCTTTCTCTCTATCTCTCTTTCCCCAATTCCTCTTCTGGTCCTGGTGCCAGTCTTGTTCCCCCGTTTATTTTTATGGCTTACAGAAGACATCGCTCCGCTCTTTCTTTAAATATTGTTTACGTTCACACCCACCCAGCCAAAGAGGAGTGCAGTTGCCTAAGCCATGTGGGGCAATTCAGGGTCACCAAAAATAGATCAGTAGAAGAAGATTTAGTTTTTTTTTGCTTTTAAAATTTTTTGGCAATCTCATTTCCTTTGCACATAGGATTTATTTGTGTTTTCTTCTTCACTTGTCCTCAATATGCATTTTGTGAGGTGGTATGGATTCCTTCGGAAAATCCCGCTTTTTATGTTTGCATCTGCACCATCCAATGTAACTGGGGAAATGAAATTATTCTGAAAGACCTTGGGGATTGTAGAAGATTTTTTTTTTCCATCTCAAGTGGGAGAGAATTTGCACATGAAAAGAAAATAGTGTTGGATGCACATAATAATAACACACTTGACATGCACATGTTGTGGGTGTTGGTAATGGACAAATGTATATTTCAAATAAGATTTGTGTTACTCTTTACATTCAGATGCTGAACATGTTTTCTCCCATCTCCTCTGTTGATTCAGCCTCTGCTAAATCCAAGAAAAATATTTTCATACATGTGTGTGCATGGGGAGAGATTTTTCAATTACTTTCCCTTCAAATCCTTTTTTTAAGTATTTTTCTTGGCCATTGATGAATTCCTTCTTTTCCAAATTCAGTTATAGGCAAAAACATGGAATCGATAGAGGAACTACATTCCTAAATGGGATGATTCACCAAGTTAAATTCGATTGAATATGTCTCTATCCTTCCTTTTTTTGTACTCTTAACGGAGGAAACAAAAGACTACCACGGGTTCCGAAAGGGGGAAAAAATCTATTCCCTCTACTACAAATTGATGGTCATAAACGCTATGAAGCATGTAGAATCTGGCCGAAGTAATGTTATTGCTCCAGTGCCTGACACTCACTAAGCAAGGATTTGGCTGTATAACCAAAAAGGGAAAAAGACAGAAGGGGAAGAGGCCAGAAAGAGACAAAATGGAACCCAAATCGTAAAGACATTGCCTCTTTGTCAGAGATCATCACCATCACTTTCCCACTGGCAACTTCTGTGTGTGTATAGCTTCATAGAAACTTTTTATTGTGTTTTTTCTCCGTCTTTTCCCTAGTAGCTTTATTTCCCATCGCGAAAACACAATTCACATCTAGCAGTAGATTTTATTAGTAGTCCTTTTTTTCCCTCTCCCGCCCTAACTACTTCCTTCGAAGCATACACATTGCGGTCGGCCCCAGCACAGTTGCTGCACATATAGAGATGACACGATTTTTTTCTGGTGTTTTGCCTGTCTCCTTTGGTTTGCACTTTCCCTCCATAGTTGAAAGCCATATGTGTGTGTTTCTTGGAATCAAGGGCAAGTCAAAGTCCCATTTGTGCACGTATGTATTACGGAACAGAGAAAGGCACTAATCTGGTAAGAATACACTGACTTCAGTTGTGGAGCCGAGATGGAAGGAAAAAAAAAAGCCAGGAGTTGCTCTTATACCGTAGAAGAATCCACATTTTATTTTATGGGCTTCGGTTCGTTGCCAAAAACGACAGTTCTTAAAAGCGGAATGTTTGTGATTCTAAATGACCCGTCACAACATTGCAGGGAATAACTTTCTCATCATTTATGTATGCAGAAACAAGGAGTTTTTTCTCCCATTATTTTTTTTGCACGAACTTCCCGGTATCCAATACACATCTTTCCCTGGAATGGTAGAGATAATCTTGTAGTTTAGACAGGAAATACATTCCTCTCTCTTGACTTGCTCTTTTTTCTAGGTGTGACTCCTTACTATTTATTTAATGACTGAGATATATCACGGGAAGAGGAGGACAATGAACAGCTGATAGGGAGGGAGAGGTTCAGGTAGTGAGATGCATTTTTAAATGACAACTCAAGCTAAAAACGGAAAATACTAGTCATTACACAGAAGGACACGTGGAGACAAACATCGTGGTGAAGTGACCAAATGGCAGGGCGGCAGGAAGAGAGAATGCAATATAGAGACATTTGATATTGAGAGAAAGAGATCCTGAAATACAAGTCAAAAAGGCTAAGCTGTGCAGAGGGACTTTAAAAGTAAAAAATGAACAAGGAGAGTCAGAGAAGGAAATTGTAAAAGAAGCTTGGAGAAGAGAGAAAGAGGACACAACAGAAAAGAATTCTCATGATTTAATTGCAATACTTTGCAATGACGCTAAACAGGTACAGAATGCAATGTGTTGTAAAAAAAACTGCAACAAAAAACTTCCATTTTTCCTGGTGTCTCGTTGTATCTTTGGATCATCAACCACAATAGATGACACGAAAGCACATAAATTGTTTTGCATTGTACATCCAAGTGAGAGCCCTGTCTTGCTCCTTCACACACATCCTGGCTAGGGTCACCCATAATGCAAGAGTAACTCTTTGTCCTGCAGAAGGTTGATTACGTACGAGGGACATAAATTATGCTGGAGTTGTCAGAGACCATCGTGTGATTACTAAAGTTGAAGCAAAAGAAGACAATGGAGTCTGTGGGAGTGTGGAGTAGATTTACTTGGGGAAAAAACATATTTTGTTCAATACTTTCCATGTACATATGTACTTGCATTTTTTTGGGAGAAAAAAAATACTTTTTTCTGGATTGTATATTATCATTTACTTGAAAGGTCACGAATCCATTAGGCCCTTTGGCGTGTGTTGGTAGGTGACTTTTATGTGGCTGTAAATACGACATTTCTCCACCGTCTGCTCTCTCACAGTTTATAAGGGGATGTGTAATCTTCAAATGTGAGGTAATCCGGTATGTTCCATATATGGGAAGACACTGGTCATTTTCATTACTGGGACATGATAATAATATCATGGATTTTCCTGCAGACACATCAAAAGTGCCATGAGCCATGACTTAACTTGAGTAACTTGTTCTGGATATATAAATCTCTAGATTTCTCCTAATTATATTCGAAAAAAAGTTTTCCGAAAAGGTTACTTTGCCAAATTAATTTGAACACTCTCACTCCATCCCTGGGGGTTTCTGATAGTCACTTTTTTTTTGTACTAAACTTCTTTTTGAAAGAGTCGGAGCTCCACTTTGTGAAAACTGGTGGATGTGAGTATAAATATATGCCAGTAAATGTAAGTAATGACTTGTGTAAACGGATCCCAGAAACCATTACTCAACGTTTCATTTATTAATGTTGTTTACTCCCGCTTTGGCAACACTTTATTTTTTTGGCTTCAAGTTAAGCTCACATTTCCTTCTCTCGCTTTCTCCCCTTTTCATTCTCCGTTTATCTTTCTCCTCTCACTATTCCTCTCTATCTCTTCACATTTTTCACCTTAATCTCTTCTACCAGTTTACACACTCTCTCTCTTTATCCCTCTTCGAAAACACCTGCTGAAAGATGAGCAGCCTTCACCGGAGATGATTTTTGGCTGTCTTCGGCGCCTTTTATGTGTGCTGTAAATACAAACAGGAAGTGCCAGAATTCCATAGTTTCATATGATTTTTGTGAAAAATCTACAAAAAAACTTTTACTACAAAAAAAAACACCAACTTCTTCTGATGGATTTGTACAACAACATTTTCCTCACTAAAAAAATGAATTTTTCAGATGACTTAACGCCCTTTGAAAGCTCGGAATGGCCGGGAGAAATGACGTAATTTTTCGCCGAAGGGAGGGGGGAAATTCCCACCTTTTTTTTCTATTTATAAAGTGCACGTGTGAAAATATAATTCAGAGTGAAGAGATACCCGTATAGTTTCCTATACTATTGGGTAGAGATTTTTTTTTTGTCAGGAGAGAAATAAATTGGAATCCATTAGCAGCAAATATTACATGGCAGTGTCCCATCCTCATTACTATGAGGTTGTTGTGTGTGTCAGGAAGCGTTCCAAAGTCGAAATCTACACAAGCTCTACATGCATATGTACGTAATAGGAGCTCCAATATGATTTTTGCACACGTCTTTCTTGGGTAACAAGTACGTGCACGTGCATACCAATTTTGTGCAAAATTAGCTCCAATAGTAAATCATACGAGCCATTTTTTAAATGGGTACAGGCATATGTATATATTTTTTGGCCTCCAGCCATTTTGACACCTTTTCATTGAGTTTATTACTGTTTCTATCATCAACAATAACAACAAGCAAAAAAAAAGAGATGGGCATTTTCTGACACAATCAAATGGATTCTCTGTCCTGAATCCACTTTCCGTTTTTTTTAATGTCTCAGCTCCTACCTTTTTTTTTTGTTTAAACTTCCTCTTCTGTACCACATGACAATTTTAGTTGACATACATTCTCTATTTTATTCAGTCTCCCACGAACTTCGGGCTGAAAAAAAAGGGAAATTCCTGACGATGTTCGCACACTCGTTGAGTCTGAGTGCAATCAAGATTTCCCCTGTTAGTACAACTACACACATTTCCCGACGAATGTGCGAATTCATCTGAAGATGTGTGTTGTGCTGTTCTTATTGTGGGCGTGTTTTAATGTGACTCGAATTTGAACATCTTCCTCATTATCTAGCGTACCACTGCGTGTGGTGGCAGTCGTGTGACAAAAATTTTGTGTACCTATACAACATTTGGGATTTCTCATTCCTGTTTAAATCATTGTGGTCGAGGTAGTATTCAGGCTTCACTGAATAAGTAAGCAAATGATGAGATGTCTACGTGAGATTCTCTCGTCATGTCTTCTGAATGGCTCATCTCTCTCTCTCTGTTCCTCAGTCGTGAATTCTGTTAATCAGATTTGATTCGGCGGAATTTAGTAGATCGGAACTACCTGCTTTAATTTATTTTGTGTATTTAGTTCCAACGTGAGAATCCTGTTTCTCTCTCTCCCTTTTTCCCGCTTTCTCTATCAAACACTTCTTTGTATTTGTCATTTGGCATGTATAATTAGTGTGTCCAAATCCCGATTGCTATTGTATCCGTTCCTACTCTGATAAGGACAATTTGGAAGAATAATTGGAACGTCGTGGCTGCATAGCCATGGGTAAAACGAGATTAGATTTCAAGACTCATGTTGGTATTTGATTGGAAAGAAATCTTCAGTTTTTTTATTGGACTTTCCACATCCAAAATTGGACTCGTTTAACACCGTTTCCCAAAGCCTTCTTTCTCCTTGTTAAAGTGAAATAAAAGAATGCTTGGCAACTGGAATCCCTTTGGGTAATCATCAATCCTTATTATTTATTTGTCAAATTCCAAAAAAAAAAAAAAAACGGCTGACCCACTAGCAGTATTAAATTTGATCTCTGCTAAATTGTTCACTGATTACGAGAGTATTTCCACCGTTTTTTTTTTACCGGACGTGTATAACATAGACGAAGGTCGTAAATTGTGGCCAACCATATAATATAGATCATCTAGGTAGCCCAATCCATATTTTTAGGTATACCCAGTGACCCAAAAAAACAGGATGCATTGTATATGTATAGAAATAGGAAAAAAGCACGAAATCCAATTATTGGAGAGTGTTATAGAGTTACAGGCTCTTGGGATAACTACTTGATTAATGGTTTCTGGGATTTACTTGGATTTCCAAGGGTTTATGAGATTTTATTAACCAAATTAATTCTTGGAGGTCAGCCCTAACCCCTTATAGTATCGGCATGCAAGTGCCTGTAGGAGTATATTCTTGAATAAGATTACCTGGGACCTTGTAGGAGAAGAAGAAACATTAAAGGAATTTCCAGGGAAATTATTTTTAGCCTTACCACTCAATGCAACCTTTTTACATGATGAGAACATGCATTTAACGTAGATTATAGCTCATCCCTATGTGCTTCCAATTTATATAAAAGGGCATTTATAAAGGTTCTTAATTAATTAAATTCAGTTGATGTAAGCCCATCATGTTACATCCATCTGATTGATGGGAGTCCCCCGTTTCGTGCCATTTGGACTGCTCCTGCGTATGTATTAGGCTAAGGACATTCTAGCACTATGAGCATTAGTGCAAATTCCTCGTAGCTTTGTCAATGGAGGAAGTGAAAGCAGTTTTCCAACCAAATAACTTTGTAAATCTATCGCTGCCTACTACATTTACATTACTTTTAATAATAATAGTAATAATAATGATTAATACGAAATTGGAAAAACCCTTTTTTTTATAAAAGGTTTAGCTACTTCTGTGTGCATAATGACAGTTCCCCCTCACTTTGAAGATGCACCGGTAAAAAAAAAGTATGTTTTTTGTACTCTCGTGTCTTCGTCAAACGTAGTGTGTGCATTAGGCTTGACTTGAGCGGAGCATTTTAAGCTAATAGTAATACATATGATGGAAAAAAGTGCACAAAAGCTCTGTTGATGACTGGAAAGATGCATTGATCATGTCCTTGTCGACGGACACTTTTAAAGGAGACTGCTTGATTGATGATTTGCAGAAGATGTGAAAGATATAAATACACATTTACACATTAGACACACTTGCTTTCCTCTCTCTCGATGTCGGTCTCACGAAATGATGTCCTATATAATTATGCTTTGCGTTGAGAGATGAATGCACGACGTAAACGGGGAACGTGTTCCTCCTTTCAAATAAATACTTGTATTTCCCAATTCTAGTGGTAAGTTTCTTACATAAATGCATAATTTGTATGTTTTTGAAACTCTATCTGTATGCGTATATATATATATAAATATGTACGTATTCTATATGTATGTATGTATATGGTCAAAATGAATGACATCGGACAATCGGAGAAATGTCAGATTTTGGTGTGGGAACATCCAAAAAAAGAACTCCAGTAATTTGGAGATGAACCCTTTAAAGGACTTTCTAGTCATGCATTTACAATTGGCACTATCTTTAATACACGTGTCATACGTCACACAGTCAATTTACACAATTACTATTTTTGGTAGATAGACTTAAAGAGGATTGAATCAAATAGGTGCGCAAGGAATATAATAAAGTTGTTTTTATCAAGGATTTTACGACAAAAATTCATCCTTTTCGTCCCTTCAAGCGGATGAAAGCGTGGAGATTTTCGGGCAAAAAGCCTACATATAATTGTACTTTTATGATTAAGAAAAATAGTGTGACGAATTAGAATTTTATTCGCATGACCAATTAATGAAACTCTCTTGGCCTTGGAATTTACATGAAGCCACGATTAAGACATGGCACGTTCCTTTTCTAGTGAGAGGTTAAATCCGTTTACATTAAGAACAGCTTTGAAAGGGAGCAGATGGGCACGCGGGGTAGCAATTTGCCGGATGAAGCCATTCCTTTTAGTAATCTCCACTACACAATTGTTCTTCTCCAACCAAATATTTACTTTTTTTGCGTAAATAATTACAAAGACATAAAACACGTGCCATTAATCGAGTCATAAATACAGCCCACGTTCTCCCTCCCGCCTCCCTCATTCACTTGTTGGATCTCATCAGTATAATTTCACTGTATGGGGACTTCTTGAAGCGGCATGCGTAATCAAATATGGTGCATCCAATACAAAAAAAAAGCCTACCTCCTATGAATATTTGCTAAATAAATGTATTTTTCTTGTATTCTCTCCACAGCACCGAAAGTGGGTGGGACAATCCTTTCCGACCTGACGGTGACCTGAGTAAAGAGGCGGATCAAATTGTGGAACTGATCAAAGAAGGAAAACCTATAAATGATGAGACACTGCGGAGCAAAAGTCCCAGTGTCAATGAGACAATGAACTCTGTTTCCTACTCTAATGCGTTGAACGTAAGTCTCTTTCCTTTCACTTGTCTGTATAATTATACGGATATTTTCCATGTCATTTAATTTTTTTTTCCGTTTCTCACCCTAATTTGAGAGTAAATTAGGAACTTTTATGTCCTCTTTTATGGGCAAAGGCATGCAATAACATCAATGAATTTGCCTGTGGTCGTGTATACATTCAAGGAACAAAAGTCTTCCAAGAACCTCCCGGTGGTTGGAGAGAGATTTTTGTGTGGGAGAAAGTATACTTTTTTATTCCACAATTTCCACCTGTTTTTATTTGCTATTTGCACACCTGTTCATATTTAAAATGACCTATTATAGACTCTCACGTACCAAAAAATGACCTGGAGGGGTTTGAGGATTAATTATGATTATGATTTTTTTTTTCTTTGGTCCCCCTTCAGGCCTCACCCAAAGGAAAAGGTGCAAATGGAACAGCCCCGAACGGGGCTGGGGGAAGTGGATCTGTGGAAGTTCAACATGGTGTTGTTGCCCCTGCTGCCAATGCAGGACAAGTCGAGCATGTGGTCATCAAGAAAAAGAAAGGCTGCTGTGTTATCCAATAGACTATAGGTTTACGATACTAAAAAAAAACTTATGTAAATGTACATATACAGATATATATAAATATATAAAAATATATATTAAAATTATTATAATATTATTACCGTGTTAAATATGAATCTTCTTTTTAAAAAAAATCAAACCTTCTGCAGTGAAGCAAGAAAAATAAATAATTGATTGTCCCTGTGTTTTTAAACTATGGCACAATCAAGTGTGTATTTGCATGTGTACTAGTGTACCATTACTGCTACTACTACTACTCTATACACTTGTAATTAATTTCTAAGGATTTTAGAATGGATTTAAGGAAGTTAAATGTATTTGGACGTACCAAATATTATTATGTAGAGAAAAAAAACACACCTCCCTCGGATTGCCTACCACATGTACATAACATGCATACTTGCTATGACATAAGTATATGTAATATATGCTGTATGTTTACAATAACAATATCTCTGTAAGTATATACCTCTTCTAAGGTATAGACGTTGTAATTTGTGACGAGGAAAAAAAAAACTATTGTATTCCTCTTCACTATATATTTGTTTTTTGTGGTGTAGTACAACAATTTTAGGGAAAGAATTTTTGAAAGCTTTACGTTTCAACACAAGTTTATGGACATTTTCCTTTACTCTTGTATGTACCTTTTAAACAGCTTTGTTTTCCAGTGGTTAAAGATACGGCGTGTGTATTGACCTCTAGATTTTAAAAATGGGACAAAACAATTTTTTTTTGTGTCTAACAGTTTCAAATTGGTTCAATCAAAACGTCGATTTTTGTTTTGAAAAAAATTTCTGAGTGTTTATGAATTTCTTTCTTTTTTTTGGTTTTCGGAAAATTCTCCCACTATTTTTTTTACATCTCCGTGGTAGCTGATATAACACGTAGGAATTTAGAATGTAGGGAAATAGGAGCCGTGAAGGAAATAGGTGTTAAAGGCAATACCGGCAAGACAATTGTGGTGTAACCTACCTTCCCTTTCCTCCATTTCACGTAGGACAGTAAAAAATAGTAACAATGATAATTATTACCACTCTTACACAGTTTAAAAAACGTAGTAAATAATGTTGTAGACGAGAAGGAAGGGGGAAAAAGAATGGAAGAGAGAAAGAGAAAGAAAGAAAAGATGTTTTTATTTTAGTAACATTTTCTACTGGGATAATTCAATTTGATTCAATTGCTATTACTATATAATATACTGAACTAAGATAAACAGTAATTATATTTCTACTATACTCTTGTTACTACTTACATACGACGATACAATCTTCAGAAATAATAATTTATTGGATATAAGAAGTTACCAGGAAAAATTAAAAAAAAACGGGAAAATAAACTCCTCAAAAATAAAGGACAAAAGTAACATGCCGAACACAAGACAATTAAGGCCTTTTAATACGGCCCGAAAGTCGGATGTGGGATTTTTTCTTCTTCGTTTGTAAGCCGCGATATTATAAGAATAAACAAATTAAGTAAAATCGGGACACGTGGTACCCCCACACCCCCGGCGCAGTAGTTGAATCGAAAATTTTATTTAGAAAAAAAAATCAAAATCAATTTAAAAAAACATGGATATCGTTTCCAGATGTGAAAAAAAAACAATGAGGAACTTCGCAGTCGTGTTGTAAGGAATCTTGTAAGGGAAAAATATATAGAAAGTAAGAGGTTAGTTGTTGTTGTTATCCTCCTACTAGACTTAAGATTACGTATCTGTATAGGATAATAGTTGTGACTGTCACTATTATAACTCTTGCATAGGAAATATTTGAGACGAAAAAGAATATTATTCACGGAATTTTAAAATGGAAAGGCATTTTTTGAAAGGAAACTTATTAAACCACACCTACGAAACTGGACTTTCGTCAGTTTCACTGATGAATCGTCAGATGATGTTATTATTGAAATAGATAATAATGTCAATAAAGGGTTGAGAAAAGAAAAGAATTTTTTAACTGCTGTTGGCTAATTGGACTGAATTGTGAATGACTAAGTCAAGTCTGTAACCTGGTTCGAACGAGCAGTTTGCCGGCTAACCTTATATGCTAAGGATCCTACAATACATACATTTGTATAGGTATAATGTATTTAATATTATTAATATTATGCTATCTCACATCTTTTAATTCATTATCTTTGTCATTATGATCCAATACGTATATGTGTATGCAAAGATTTTACGTGTAAAACATGTCTTTCTCTCCAAAAAAAACGGTTTCTTTAAAAAAAAATCTGCTATATTATATAAACTCCTTTAGTCAGCATTTAGTTCACTTCTGCTAAAATATAATGTTGAGGTGGGATGGAAAAAATTGTGAATGCTTGTTGGACTCCGATTTACGAGGGAAATGTTCAGAGAAAAGTTAACTAAGAAAAACGAGGAAATTTAAGCACAAATTGGCTATTGGCAAATAATTTTAAATTAAATGATTTACATTTAAAAAATATATACACCTTACCTGCGTAAGAGTATGTCATGGAATGAACGACGGAGGAATAAACAGAAAGGTACATGCTACAGTGAATCGCGGATGCATGTTATATGTTGCATAAATATGGTATTTAAATAGGTTGTTTTTTTTAAAATAGTAATGACGCTGAGTGTATAGTAACATGAATTATTATTATTTTGTGTGCTAAGTTCTGTTGTGTGCTTATTTAAATAAAAATATCGATATTAAGATATAATTATAGGGTGTATATGTAAATACTCCCGAAACGGCCCTCCCAGGCAGCTACTTGCATTTTTTTCTCGTGCGTTTGTACATATATAAATATTATATAACATACATTACATATTCAGTCTAGAATATTCTTACCGCTACATCATATTACAACACTAAATAGAACATTGTATAAGCTGTACAAAAATTATATTGAAGAAGATTAAGAGGATATAAACGTAGAAGTAGTGGTAGCAATAGTTTACTGTGGATAAAAAAAAACAAGTGGAAGTCCACTTTTTAAAAATCGAGTCCATTTCAAGTCCTATTCAAATATGATATGAAAAGAAAATTTGCAAAAAAAAAAATGTTCGATGTAATAATGCTATACGTAAAGCGCTCCTCTTTTGTTTCTCCTTTTATATATACACAATTCGCAAAACTTTCACAATTTGTACGTGAAAAAAAAGTTTTTTTTTGCGGGTGAAAATACATCTATAAAGCCGTGATTAACCCTTTGAGAAAGATTTCCTATAGTGCTTATATACATTAACAGATTTCTAGCAGGTACTACTACTGTACACTCTTAAAATAGAGGGAAAAGGAGCAGGAAAAACTTTTGAATGACGACAGTGCGCGTGTGACTTTGTATGTTAATCCACGGAAAAATAATATGGAATAAATAAATTAATAATAGCCATAATGTTTGTTTAGGAGATTCTTTTTTAAAACACAACAATTGTCGGTAGCAGCTTATTACCTATGTTGTTAATATTTGTTGTTTATTTTCGCCACGCCACAATTGTGTAGGCTTGTGATTTTTTTTGTGTTGTTGTGAAAGCATGATGAAAGAGAGGATGAGAGTGAAAGAGGAAAACAACTTTTTACTACTGTTGGTGTCCACTATTATTAATATTATTACTGTGAAAAAAAAAAGCATCTACATTTATTTAAATGGTACTATTCTTACTGTAGAAGCATAACGCTATCAAAAATGTAATTCTGATTTTACTAATGTATGTGTAGCAAGTGAGAACAAAAAGGGAAAGGAGTACTAAAAGGTGAAAAGAATCTAGTATGATGATTATATTATTATTACGCCAGAAAAAAAAATAAACGGATTTGTTCAGCCTTTTTTTTTGTATAAGAAAAACTTGGAAATTGTACTTTTCCATAATATCTTTGGGCTATACTATTTAATGCTTCTTCTTCAGTTGTGTTATAGGTACATTATACGTTTTTCACTCTATACACTGCATATTGTTACTGAATCAAATGGGGATGAATGCAAGCTATACAGTAGCTAATAGCTATCATCAATAAATCAGATTTGTTTTTGCAAACATTTGTAGGTATACACATACATACACTGCAAAAAGAGACAGTAGGCAAATAGGAAATCGCATTTAAAAGTATTTAAATGGGCACCACAAACGCAAGGATGCTCCAAACATTTTTGTAGGTATTGATGAATGGGAATTGTTGGTAATAATAATTAAAAAGTATTAATATGATCGATCATATGTCATATGATATAATAGGCTATGAAAAAATCAAACTCAGAAATGAGTATAATTCATATTTGAATTAAAAATATGTCGTACCGATTGCATTTCAAAATAGAGAAGTAAATGGAAGCATTTTTAGAATGTAACAAAGGAAAGGTTTATATATGTACGGAGAGAAGGAAATCGTCTTTTTTTAACATTTGGAACCAAGCACTATTTAAAGTATTATTAATAAGGCAATTCCACACACTAAAATTAACGTACATATACGTACATCATCCTTGATAGGCTCACTTTTGTCCTTTAAAAAATTACAGTTAACGGCGTCACGTCGATGTATTACAACCCACTTTTGCACAAATGGCTCCATATCTTGCTTATATAGGATTACATACAAAAATTCACTTGATATCTCTAAATCTTTCACTATACTAACCGCTGCCTGAGATATGTAAGCAACGTCTTGGATTTTTTCCCCGGCACCCAAAAATTGGAGATCCATAATCGATCCACGGCTTTTTTAAATGGTGCTAACAATTTAAGAAATATATATAATTACGTATATACGCTCTGAGCGTTTTGAATACTATACCAACCCATACATTACACTTATTGCATCACACTTTCCCTTTTTGTAAGAGGGAATGACAGTAGACTGTCAAAGCCTTTGTTGAGACGAGAGTCCATGTATGTTATAGGCTACATTACATACGTAAGAAAATAGGACACATGAAAATACGAGGGAATAAATTCCCCCCTACACAATGTGTACATAACCTATAAGGATAAGTTACATATTTGTATTTTTTATTGCACAGATTTACACAAGGACATACATAGAACACTTTCTCCTTGTCATTAATTTAAAAAGTAAAACAAAGCACCTTTCTCACATGCATTATTAGACGTTACTTTTATAACTCGTGCTTACAGAAATGAGGATAAAACTATTGGGGAAAGTTGATGTGGGTTGATTGAATGTAGAGCATGTAATTTGTAATAATATGTTAAGGAACTACCTGTAATTCCTACAATTCTTCATGGAGATCATTTCTACGTAGCCGCACGGCTTTTGAGTATTTACAGCTCTGGATTAAATTTACTACTATCTGTAAGTATTTCAATGTGCAAGTGTGTGAATGTGAATATTTGGCTCGCTACTTTGTCTGTGAGGGGCTACTTAATAATTTAAAATAAATTTTCGGTTCAGTCATCACTACATACAATCTTTCCTGACCTCCTTTTCCCCAGGTTAGTCCAAGCGCTATAAACGTGGCGAATGACAGCTGAAAGAAAGACGAATGAGGTTTATATGATACATGTGCTAGTAAGTGGGAGAAAGGGTTGAATGACAAACAATTGAGATTAATTTTTACTTGAATGGTACACATGCTTTTATTGACGCAACAACTACACAATTAGGAATATTCACCCAAACTGTGGCACAAATGAAGTTTTTGTAGCGTTTTTCGGGCGAAAAATATTAGTTTTCCCCGCTAGCTCTTTTTTTATTGGCAGAATCTTTTCCGTCTCTTTTTGTGTAAGATCATTGGCCATTACAGTTTCTTAAGTGTGCAATAAAATTTCATTTTGTGTCAAAATAGTATCCAGTACTAAATCCTGTATTCCGCAATCGACATGTGAGATTCATTGTATATAATGTGTAAATGTAATTGTACATTTATACGCTGTGTAAAAATGAATATAAAATAATTATTGTTAAATTACAGTAATAAATACAAAGTATTGCAATTTTAAAGAAGCGGCTATGAATTAATATAATACATATGTATGTATAAAGTGTTATGGTATCTAAAACGATGAATGCGGAAAGATTCCAATTCTGGTACGATTCTACCCCAAGTTCTAATTAAGTTCGTTGGTGAGCAAAGATAATGGGAATTATGATTGTTTTGGAGAAAATAAGTTTTGTCTTAATGCATGTTTACAGTGCGTCCTAATTACGCCGAAGAAATGTTTCGTGGAAATGACCAAAATTGAAATAAAATTGGCTTTATCATTGTTCTAAGAGGATAAATTAAATAAAACGGGAAAGTACGATAGAATATAAAAATGACTGGAATTTGATAGAGAAAATTTTCACTCAAAATGAAAAAACTGAAAGCGGGAAAAATTGTTTCTCCAAACACTTGCGTAATGATCATGATCTGTGTTTACTAAATGTAACTAAGTACTTGGGGATTAAGCTGGAAAAAAATATTAAAATATATAGGAATGAATTGTTGACGTGAGTTAAGCCCTATAACCTATAATTTTACTTATAAGTAGTTCTGAACTAATGGAATACAGCTTGAAAACCAAATGTCTGTAAAGATAAATTGTAAAAGCGTGAGTTTTATTTTATTATTTATGTAACGGTGTAAAAATCTGCAATAATGCTAGAAGTCATTTTATTCAGTAACGAAAAAAATAACAAGTATGTAATGTGGAAGAATTAGACCATTAGAGTGAAGCTTAAGTAGACGAACTCCCTCGTTTTCCAAGTATTTTCACATAAATTCTCCTGGCCAATATCCACGTAGTTTTAGCTTTCAGGACAAGCTCACTATTTAAACGAAATTAACAAGAAACAAACGTAGATCAAGCTGGATTTCACTTTCTGTCCTCCGAGATGTCCAAAAACAGTTGAAAATCAAGGTAATAAAATTGGTTTTCATGGAAAGGCCTTGTAAAGTAGTCGGTGTATATGATAAAGCGATTGTAGGAAATAATTTAAAAAATTTTAACAGTAAGAAAGATGCAAACAAGAGACGCTTTTTGAAACTCCTTGCATTCACTTTCTACAGAGAATTAATTGGATCAAAATCAAATTTCATTCCTTTTATCTTAAAAAACAAACTCAGTAAAAGTGGGAGAGTTTTGGACATACAAAAACTGAAAATTGAAAAAAAACTTTTTCAGGAACAAGATGTGTAGGTGCGCTTTTGTAGAGCGTTTTTATACAATCGAACAACTTTTTTAGGCAAACACATTTGATACTTGAATGTAATTAGTGAAAAAAATAGAATGTATGGCACTAGGGTTATTGTAAGCCCAATACAAATGAATCTCTGTCAAACGAAAAAAACAAAAACTACACACTTTTGCGCTTATTGTAATCATTTCTGGAGACAACTTTTTTTTCTATTTAAAAATGGCGATGGAAAGAAAAACCAAAAAATGAACCAAATTCTATGAGCAACGGTTAGTGTATGATACAATAGAAAGATGTCAAGGTCATAATGAGTGAACTATTTGGAAAAAATAACAATCTCCTCCCCTCTCCTCAAAAATTTGCAATGGAAGCTTTAATTTCCCATCTAGTACTAAAGAAAAGAGAAAGTTATATTTCTATACAGCAAAATCAGTGTTTTTGGAGTAAATGTTAGCAGAACAATTTCTTACAGTGACGCCGTACGTGTAACGGTACTCCTCATCTCAAGTAGTCTTTTGCCCCTGCATGGAAAAATCTGTTTTTATCGCTGTTTAGAAAACGCTGTTCAAGCACTTTCAAACAAGGCTTCGGTAACAAAACAAAGAAACTGCGTGCATGGTCACTATTTCTGTACAGAAATATGTATAGTATAATTATAGGATTTGCTTTTGGGAGAAAAACTTTTCTTTTACAACGTGTACAAGGTCTACTTATGTACACACGTTAGTACGGTACCTAGGTGTAGATGTATAAAAATGATTTGCAGTCGACTTTTTAGGGTATAACTGACTGATTCAGAAAAAGTGTTATTTGTCGTGATCTTTGCCGTCGTATTATTGTAAAAAATTATTAATTAAATAATTACTACTAGTAAAAAAAACATGTCACTTTTGCAACGTGAATTAATACGTACTATGGAACTGCGCGTAGTGCTGTCGGTGTTAGTGAAATCAACATTAAAGTGTACATACGTTGAAAAAGTGTTAGGAAATCCCTGCTAAAAGTGTGTAAAATACTATTAATTAACTTTAAGTTCATGTTTAAAATAGCTAGATAATGCATACATATTTCTCAAGCGTTTCCTCCAGGTTGTCCTCGTCTGTCATGTGAATGACTGTTTTTGTTGCTCTGCTTTTGGGTGATCCTTTCTGTCCTACACTAAGGGACGTTTTACTATTTATTTTAAATTAATTACGATAGGTATACACATTAGTTGATATTGTAGCCATGTACTAATACGTGTATATTCGTAGCTTATAGGTCTAATTTAATTTATATTGGCTATTATTCCTCATGTGAAGACTATGTGAAGAGATATTATTTCCTCTGTTTACATTTTACATTGTGTGCTACGTAAATGTTTATAAAAACCCATGGGTGTAAAGATGATTGCACTTTGTTATTATAAAAAAAACTGCTAACTCATACGGCAAAGGCGATGCACAGTACGTTGACGGATCGTAATTATAATTACATACATGTCCGTATGAAATGTATTTTACATTAGTTTTGAAAGCGCGGGGGAAACCGGGGAAATGTGTATGGGGATTTTATTATTCTTATGGTTCTTCTTATTATTGTTATTAATACTGAATACTGACTACTCTATATAAATACGTGGCTAATAATGCGCTATGCAATGGACGTTGTAGTAAGAGGCATGAAATATAATAATAATAATAAAAACCATTATTTTTACATAAATACCAGACGATGTAATAATTCATATTCTTTCTCCGAAAGTCCAAGCTCCAAGATGCATTTCCGCAGAGGAAAATCCAGGGAAACATATTTTTTTGGGAGCAGTCGAAATTAAAATTATTAAATTAAATGCATACAGTCACGGGTCACGGAGCTTCAAACTATGTACAACGTAACCCCATCAAGAAAATGCATAATTGTAATCGTTTTGAGCCAAAATCCTCCCACTTTTCATTGCACATTCAGGCACATTTCTTGCATAACAGTTCCACGGACAATCATAGGCAGTATTGATGCAAACACATTTTAATATTGCAATCTCGGCTTTCAGAAGTGGCACTTTTTATATTCGTATACCAGCAACATCCCGGCCTATGACTGAAATTGAGCGTTGAATTGAGCCTAATGGGCGATCCAGTAATGTTAAAGTCCCATTTAAACAACAGGGAAAGTTTGTTGTCTTTCTCCTTTGTAATTTCGGAACTGTGAGTGGCAAAAGTTAAGGTTATTAATTCTGAAAGCCCAAGGTCTGATGATTTCGAGTCAATGCGTTTTGTACAGAAGTCATAAGGGAAATGCGCCTGCGCAAATGACATCGTGCATGACGATTTATGCAAAAACCATTTCGACAAAATAAACCCCGAAATGTTTGATTATTCGAACATAAATCACATATCCCATTCTACAAAATATGTACATACAAAACTTTTTACATACTTTAACAGACAAAAGTATGCATGTATATACGTTGCTTAGAAGTAGTAGGGCCATAACTCATGCTATGTAGACAACTAAGATTTTTGTTCACGATTCTATTAGTGAAAATTATACTATCGCGTAGTAAACAGTATCACAGCCCTCATCTCACAGCTGACTACGTTCAAACACTTGAAGTACATAATTACACATACGTACACTTCGACTGGCACATGTCAGAAGGTGGAAAGGCCAACACTGATTGAGATACTTACGTTATTATCCATATTCACTTGAATAATCACTGTTAATTGTCATGCTTAGACAATATGTACAAACAATGATACAATTATATTGCATAAGTAGACGAGTCCAGCAGTTCTAACTTATTTCTGAACATTATGGTGAAACGGCATTTACAAAAGTGTTAATTAAGAAAATACACCGAGAGTCTATTCCCAATTGGGGCGGAAGTGGATACACGAAAACGCACGGGATCAGTTTTCAAAGTGACTTCGCGATCATTCCCATGTATTCCGCTTCCTTAACCTTGAATTCACTACGTACATAGTTCCATGGGGGCCAGCAGCTTCGTAAGAGTCCACAAGATTCCGCGGATTCCTCCTTCGTTCTCTAGGGAAATGGCCAATACCTGGAACTCGGTTGAGGTCCTGGCGCGCAATCCGAGTGTTGTCAACAGTGGATCGCCGGACTTTCTCCACTGCATAATATGCATTTGGATTGGCATTTGGATTTCTGCACATGGAATTGTAGCTTTGGTCTTGACAGTTATTGCAGTTACAATATTTATTCTGGTCAACATTTCCAGTAGTATTATAATCATCCTTCCTTTTATTGTGGTTGTTGTAATTACGGCGCTGGTAACTCCAATGGAACTCGGAATTATTGCTTTTACATTTGTTCTGACAATTTCTGTTGTTGCAACAATTATTGAACTGAGAATCGGTAGGAAAGTTTCCCCGGTTGCACCTGTTATTGCTGCTGTAGTTGCTACTATCGTGATGATTTTGTCGCACTGAATAATTACTGCCATCGTGGTGATTTTGTCGCTCTGAATAATTACACAATCTCCTGTTGTTACACTGCTGCCCGTCTGAGCTCGGTTGGAAATGATTATACTTTTTACGGTGATTTTCGCAATTATTACTGGTTCGCTGTCCCCGGAAATTATAATGTTGTCGATAGTTAAAATCATTATGCATGTTTCCTCGGACGTTTGCATAATTGGCCTTGACGCCGTTATTGTCGGCCTTGTTCTTGCGTCCAATAGCATTTGTCCAAATTCGAGACATCTTCTGGACAGTTTCCGATGCGTCCGCTTCCGGGACAGTGCTAGTTATGAAGGTAGGCTGGATTTCCTGGGGTTCAACGGGAGGTGAAATCAAATCGCCATCTTGCTGGCTTTCTACCGAAGCTATCACGGCAATAGGGACGAAGCCACGATAGAGTGATAGGATACGTCCAAACTAGCACCACACGAATTGAAAAACAAAACAATGTACATTAGGTATAATACATTCAGAAAATTCTTTATGGACCAGTGTGCACGATATACATAATATTTAATATGTAATCGAAAAAAAAGTGAAGAAATAAGGACTTACAGAGACTGGGAATGTGGCATCATGAGACACTTGGGCATGGTCCAATCCACTCACCTCTGACCTTCCGCCTCCTGATCCCGCATCGCGCTTTTGACACTTGTTTCTAACCTGAAAAATTACATTTTTTTAATCTTTGATCATGTTAGAATATTGTTAATGGAGCAAATTGAGTAATGTTTATGGAGTCACTGAGATTTATTAAATTAATTTCACCCAATCTAGAATGAAGGGGGCGAGAAGATCTTACACACGATTGCAATTGATCATCTGATCTGATCAATATTTATGCTTGCTACTATGACTGCTTACAAAGACAAAGTGGTGTGTGTGGTCATCCATTGTCAGGCATCGTACTTCGAGGAGGTCGTCGAGATGAAAAAGACATTGACCGATAGATGAGAATCCGAAGGAATCAACCATATCATCCGTCACCCCACCTTTCTTCAGCACGTCTGTGATGAAAAAAACAATGAGGATGCAAATCCTACAATTAGCTGTGACTAAAATACTGTTTCTAGTACAGCTGGCATGTATCGAGGTCATTTCTATATAATAATACTCATATTTACCGACAACCCTGCAGAAGGGTACACCACCCTCTTCGGCCGCCAAAGTTCGCTTTATTAGCTCGCCGAGGTACCCAAACGCAATGCTATCTTTCTCGCAGATTGGGGAGTACCACTTTTGCATCTGTGGAAGCACAGGCTGAACGTTAATCGGGAACGTTAACAAATTTTTATTCAACAAAACCTACGAGCTTGTACATACTTTGTTGCAATTGGAGCCCATTAATAATAAAAAAAACAGGGGTAAAATCTCACATGATGTAATTGATTGTCTAACTCCATTTTGAATGGCGGTGGCAAGAGATCTTCCCACAACTACATTCGTCACAACTCACAACTGCCTACCAATAAGCATTAAGCATACAAGGTCACCAATTTGTATGTATTTCAACTACATTTCATGATAAGATAACTAGATAACACTGTGTTCAATCCACTTTCCCCTTGGTTTTTCGTGCAGCTTATTTTGAGCACTGCAACTTTTGATTTTGGTCAGAGCCAATATCGATAAAGATAATGCTAAAAAACCGGGAGAAATCTTCACGTGAATAAGCTGTCGAGCATCGAGCATATCAAGAAGAACACTGACACTGATCAGATCACTGAGGTAGATTTTTATTTTAAATCCCGAAAATCTAAAACGCATTTATTAATGAGCTTATATTATAGAAAAATACTAGCATCTAATCAGTTTTGTAATTACTCATGATGAAATAGATTTTTACTTCAATTTTCTTCAAGGAACTAATAGTTTCCTCAGTAACTAATGTAATTTAATATACCCTTCTAGTCTTCTATCCGTTTTCTCGCATTCTCTCGTTTTCTCAAATAAAAATGCTTGAATCCTATTCGTTCGACGTTTGACCTTGCCTTGCTAATATTATAATTAATGTCTTGAAAACACTTGGATAGGGTTGCTATGGGTAATATCTTCAAAATTAAAAAAATGAATTAATATTATATTTATTTTCCCGAGTTGTGTTAGTCCTTGCAGTTCCTGTGGAAGAGACTCAAGACTCAACTCCGGGGGTTCTCTCTGAAATGCCTCCCGGGAATACTATCCCCTCCAATTCTTTCATGCCGAATATAGCGGCGTTTGGATTCTTTTCAAAGTGATACTATCACTGTTAAAAAAGTGAAAAGGTACTCGAAAAGTACCCTTAGAAGTCGAATGTATTTTGTAAATATTAAGAGCTTTATTATATACGACTTTACTGTATTAATAATTTATTTCATTCATTCTTTTTATTAGCATTTTTAATTAGTACTCTACAATGTAATAGTACTCTTCAATAGTACTCTGCAACTTGCAACATCCCTGCAATAGCACTATTAATATTATAATTGTTACAGTGACATAATAATATCTACAACTTAGTATCAATCACATCAACACTATTTTCACATTACAAAGATATATCATTATCTCAAAAACTGTCGCTTAGAATAATTTCATATTTCCAACATACATGTAGATCAGCCATGAGCAAACTAGTGACTTTGGTCACCCGGGTGACCATTGGCCGATTTCGATGTGACCATTGTCGACATTTG